>JAQPPZ010017131.1:1162500-1461850 GCA_028583015.1 Wollemia nobilis | reverse complement strand
TATCGCAACAAAACTTTCGCCTTTGAAAAGAAAAGAAATTAAAAAAATTACTTAGAAAATTTGGTCGATGCAAGATTGCCCCACTGTCGTCGATTGCTCCTACATTAGAAAATGATCATATTATAAAACACTTAGTCTAGGGATATTTTAGGATGGATGTGCACCATTTAGAAGCCTTCAAAGTGAGTTGTCTATGGGAAGGGAGACAACATGATATGTTTAATAAGATTTTTGTAATATGAAAGCATAATAAAGATAAATGGATAAAACTAGGAAGTAGTACGAGTATCAAGCCTATCCTATGATAACTTCACTTGAATGGTGGAGTTGCAATTATAAACTATTCTCTTTTATTATAGGTGTAAAATGAATTAATAATGGATAGTAATGGTTATGCTTAGTGATAATGAAGAGTTAAATATTATCTTTGATGCTATCAATATCTTAATTTCTATGGATGTTGGGTCATAGTAAATATCAAATAATATTAGGATTATAGCATTTCATTTTACTTGATATCTCTCTATCTAAAATGGTGTAATTCAAACTATATATGTATCAAAAATTTGTGATGGTGATCATTGGTTATAGGTTCGATTCACCTTTAGTGGAGTATGGATTTGAATAGATGGATAAAATACTGGGTAACTTTAATCTCGTTCAATTTGATTTTGGGATGAATAAGAACACATTTAAATATGGTGGTTGACATGATTGACTCATTGAATGATCTAGTATTGCTCTTATAATGGTTGGTACATATGGGAAGAGATTTATAGTAAGCTATTATGAAATCTCACTTGATTAGCAATAATGTATAGAAGATAGTTCATAGTTCTCACCTTAATAAATTCCACTTGAACAATAAGGAATGTGCATCTAAAATCTCATTCAAATGATTGATCCTTCAAAGTTTTAGGATTCTCTTTCACACTTTAACATCATTTTAACCCTCTTGTTCTAAGGGTCCTAAAGATTTATATTAGTACTTCAAGGAAATGTTGTTAATATGAACATAATAGACTATCTTACCAAATATCTCTGTAAGAGAATAAATAGATAATTAATGTGTATCCACTAGACTTTGTTTAGATTTTAGGTCTGATGCCCAATGTGAAAGGTGACTTAACCTAGGGTCTACTATGTCATGGTAATACATAAACAACACACTCTCTTGTAATTGTTATTATTTTTGGACTTGACCTCTCTATCCCTTTTCTACTTATATGAATATTTATCCTACCTATGTTTTCCATTGGTGAATAAAAAACTAATACTTATAGCACCACATCTCCATAAAACTCTCTTTCAATAAGGAATATAACATATTAGCTATCCTAGATATGGGGAAGGGAAGAAACAATAGTGAGTTCCTATTGGTTGATATCTTCAAGAAGGAATATAACATCCAATTATCACTATGGGAATTCTTGATTCAATGATTATCAAAGAAGGACATAATAATAAAGATAAAATATTGAGATCTATGAGCGTAAGTAGTAAAAATATACAATGGATCTAAAATTATAAAAAAATAATTTATCAATTAGAATATAGAATGAATGACATATCTGATATGATAACTGAAATATTTAAATTTATGTATGATATTAATACTTATACCATATATTCATACCAAGAATAACTATAAAAATAAAAATATTTAGAACATTGAGTGGAAATGCTAGTTTATTTAATCCTAAGGAGGAAAACAAAGTGAAAATATTTTTGTTTTTTGTTTCTATGAGAAAGTTAAGATATTTCATCTATTACAAAGAAGAAATATATATAGAGTGTTTCTAGTTAATTTTCAGTTATTATAGCTAACATTGACCATGGAATTAACAATGTCTAGGTAGTTTTAAAATAAACCATACATGTCATAGGTGTAATAATTAATGTTTGATTAGCTCATGTATTAGGACTTGGATTTTAAAGAACCAACATCAAATAGGTTATTTATTAGTTTATTACTGTGGCATAGTATTTTGAAGATATGTTTTTAATTGGAAATGACAAGGAAATCATCGATAATTTTAAGTCTTAATTGTCATCTTAGTTTGATATGAAGGATATTGGTCCTACAAATTTCATCTTGAGCATGAAAATTAAGAGTGATCAATAAAATAAGAGAATTTGGTTGAATTAGAGAAAATATATTAACATAATATTAAAGAGACTTAATAGGTATGATTGTAAATCAATTAAAAATCTTATTCCTTTAAATGAAAAACTATCTACAAAACAATGCCCAAAGACAAAAAGACAAAGAGGAAATATGTCATGTTCCTTATGCATTTCTTACTAGTATTTTTATGTATGCCATGGTACGTACCAAAACAAATATTAACCATGTAGTGGGAGTTCTAAGCAGATATTTGTCAAAATAAGGAAAATAACATTAAACTATTGCAAAGATAGTTTTGAGATATTTGTGTGGCACAAGTGATTATGCAATATGCTATCATGGAAGGCCTAAACAAAAAAAGGTATTGAATGTACAAGGTCTAATTCATGCAAATTGAAATGGAGATCTTAATCATGAAATACCCACAGGAGGTTATATATTTCAATTGTATGGTGGAGTAGTTAGCTTGATGAGCAAGAGGTAAGCTATAGTGGCACATTCAACTAAATAAGCTAAGTACTAGTTCAAGTAAAGAAGTAGTATGGTTACAAAGATAGTGTGTTGATCTTGGGTTCTTATAGGGAGTTGTAAGAATAAATTGTAAAAATAAAAATACAATCTATCTATAAAATAACCCTACTTATCATTTTAAGATAAAGGATATCATAATATAATACATTTTATTAGAGATATGGTTGAAGACAAGAAGGTGTCACTAGAGAAAATTGATAATTTGAAAAATGTTGTAGATTCATTAACTAAGCCTATGAGTATTGAGAAGTTTTCTTGTTATAGGGAGAAAATGGTCTTAGTTGCCCAAAGTAGCTAATTTTTTTATCAGTAGAGGCCGGACCCCTCCACCCCCGCCCCACGCCCGCGCCGCGCGCCCCGGGATGGCCCCCGCGGGAGGCCGGCCCCCCCCCCCCCCCCCCCCCTCCCCCCCCCCCCCGCCCCCGGTCCCCCCGGCCCCCCCCCCCGCCGGGGCCCGGCGGCCCGCCCCCCCGCCCCCCCCCGGTCGCGGCCCCCCCCGCCCGGCGCCCCCCCCCGCCGGCCCCCCTCCGCGCGCCGCCCCCCCCCCCGCGCCCCCCGGCCACCCCGCGCGCCCCGCCCCCCCCCCGCCCCCGCGGCGCCCCGTGCCCGCCGCCGCCGCGGCGTCCGGCCTTCCCTCCCCTGGGCGGGCGGCGCGCCCCGCGCCCGCCGCTCCGCCGCGCCCGCGGCGAGGCCCCCTCCCCCCGCGCCCCGCCGCCGTGCTGCCCGCGCGGCCCGCCGCGGCCGCCCGGGTGCCCGCCCGCCGGCCGCCCGCCTCCGCCCCGCGCGCCGGCCCCCCCCCGCCCCCCCCCCGCCCCCGCGCGGCCCGCGCCGCGCCCCCCGCCGTGCGGGCCCGCGGCCCCCCCCCCCGGCCCGCCGTCGCAGGCCGCGCTGGCGCGGCGCCCCCCTGGCGCGCGCCCCCCCGCCCCCCCCCCTGCTGCCACGCGGGGGGGTCCCGCCGCCGCCGCCCGCGCCCCCGCCCCGCGGCCCCCCCCCGCGGTGGCCGTCGCGGCGGGCTCGCCCGGTGCGCTACGCCCCCCCTCCCCGTGGGGGGGCTCTTCGGCGGGGCCTGGCCCGGGTCCCTCGCCCCCTCCCCCGCCCCCGCCCCTCCCCCCCCCCCGGGCCCCGCCCCGCCGGCCCGGTGGCTGCCGGGCGCCCGTGGGGGCGGCGGCGTCGGCGTCCCGGGGGCGGGGGCCGGCGCGCGCCGCCCCCCCTCCCCCCCCCCCCCCCGCCCCCCCGCCCCCCCCCCCCGCCCCCCCGCTCCACCACGCCCCCCCCCCCTCCCCCCCCCCCCCCCCCCCCCCCCCCCCCCTCTCCCCTCTCCCTCCCCGGCCGGCGCCCTCCGCCTCCGCTCGCCCCCGCCGCCCCCCCTTTTTTCTTCCTCCCCCTCCTTTCCCCCTCTCTCTGCCCCCCCCTCGCTTTTTCTTTGCCGCGCTCCGGTCCGCTCTCCTCGCCCCCCTCCTCCTCCCCCCCGCGTCCGCCGCGCCCCCCCCTCTCAGCGGCGGCGCGGGGGGCGGGCCCCCGAGCTGCCCCGCCTCCGCCCTCCCCCCCTCCCCTCCCCCAGACCCGACCCCGGCCGGGGCCCGCCGCCGGCGCGGGCGGCCGCGTGGCTCGGCGGCGCGGGCGCGGCGGAGGGCGGCGGCCCCCCCCCCTCCCTCCTTTCCTATTATGAGCGAAGGCGGAGGGCCGCCCGCCCCTCGCCACTCCCTCTCCCCCCCCCCCCCCCCGCTCCCCCGCTCCCCCCCGCCACCACATTGAGGTTCCGCGCCCGCCCGCGCCGGGCCCTCCCGCCGCTCTTACAACCCCTGCCCCCCCCCCCCTTCTTCTTCCTACTCGCCCCCGCCATGCGGGGGCGCGCGCGGACACGAGCCCCGCCTCCCGCCGGTGCGCGAGAGTGGCTCTCCCCCGGCCGGCCGGGTCTTTGTTCTGGCCGCGGCGGCAACGGCCCCCGCCCTTTCAGGTTGCGGGCGGCGGCGGCCGACCGCACAACCTCCCTCCCCTCCTCGCGCGTGTGGGGCCCCCCGCCCTCCGATGGTGGGGTGCTCCACAGCCATGGGCGTAAAGTATTCAACAAGTGGAAAATTATTGTATGTGTTGTATCCTTTGCATGAAAAATAAAAGTGGGTGGTCTTAATTTTAGGGTAGTCTTTTTAATTAGAAAGTATGTGTCATTTTAGCCCATTCTAATACCACTTGGCTTAGGGTTGTTTGGTGTTGTGGGATATTTATATATATATATATGATTTGTGAAAAGTGCATAATAATATAAAAGAGAAAGAGGTGTGTCTCTAAGTTTCTACTAGTTTTATTCTCATCAATGATTTCTAGGATAAATATTCATGTTTGTTGTGTATGCATGTTAAGTTTTCTTTATATTTTATGATTATATTTGTATTAATGTCTCTACATAAGGTTTATCAATCTCTTCAATTAAATCTAAGTAGAAGGGATTTATTGTAGTTATTGGTGCATATAGAAAGGCATAGATTACATATGTTAAATATTATTTTTTATTGTAATTAAATATTAAATGTGTTTATTTTAAGGATATTAGGTTTGTGAAGTGTTTAATTCTTCCTTTTATTTTTTAGTGTATCATAAATAACATATTACACTATCATATTTTTGTGTTTTATCTTGTGCATAAATATTATTATCATGCTTAATTAAAAGGTCATCTTGTTTATATGAGTCTAGGTATTCAATTAAAACTATTCAATTCTTTCATTAAAATCTATAAATATTTTTATTATGCCAAAGAAATGGTAAATATATTTAAACTGGATTTTACATAATAGTCTAACTTATTAAAGGCTAAATTAATGAAAAGGTTTTATATTAAAGCCAAAGGTATAAAGAGCAAGGTCAGTTTGTATAATGTTTTTTAGCGAATTTGATGTCTTTAGTTTTTCAAGTTGCTTTCAATATCCAAATAACCCTTTTTCTTATTTAGAAATTTGTAAACCGTTATTAAAATTCACTTTCCTTCAAGGTATTATCTTATCTTATTTTTTAATATATTGATGACTTTATTTAATGCATTTAATATTTCTATAAAATGATTACCATTAAAAATGTTGTGAATGCAATATTCTCCCACTTTTACATTAAGAACCTTCAAATTAAAATTTTAAGAGATTCTTTAGATGAACACTCACATTGTTGTGTTGAAATTGATAATTATAAATATAGCGTCAAGTAATCTAATTTTCTACATGTAACAATGAGCTAACTATTGTTCAATAATGAAAATCACCATGGAGGATGTCACAAAACTCAACATATATCTCTATAATATTAATTATCTCACTTTTGCATCTGGTCATTTAATTTAAACCTCTATTTTGGGTCTAAAATTTTGAAAATGACATCACCTGGGAGATACAATAAATATTTTGGTTTGATATTAACCTATCATTAATAATGCTACTATTCATTCTCGTCAAATTTAGCTAATGAGGTGAAATATCTTATTATAATCCTATTATTGTTTCATCTATTTCAGTGTCTATGGGATGGTTAGCTACTATTACTTGATTGATAGTAGTAGGTAGAAAGGAGGTTTCATCCGCTAGTGGTCTTTTGATTAGAAATACCAAAGACAAAAAAGAGTGTTTAATTTTTAATAATAGTTAAAAAGGCAGTTTCATAAAAAGCCTCAAAATAAATAGTATTGGATAAATGTGCTTGCCTAAAGGTGTTAACTCTCATTGTCTTCCTTCATTTTAGCATTGTTATTGGTGTCTAACTAGTTATTATTTATCTCTTCTTAGTTTAATCTCACTTTAACCTATCTCTACAAATATATCTCTCTCTCTCATATATATATATATATATATATATATATATATATATATATATATATATATATATATATATATATATATATATATATAGTCAGAGAGAGAGAGAGTATTAGTGGACCTATAGTTAGCCTTCGATGAGTTGGGATATGATATTATCACTTCTTTAGAAAAATATTGATATAGAAAACCACTTATGTTTGAATATGAATGAAGAAAATTATTAAATCAATCAAATTTACCTTTAAATTTAAATAAAATATGATCATATTATAGAACACTTAGTCCAAGGGCCTCTTATGATGGATTCTACTCCATCTAGAAACATTCAAGGTGAGTTGTCTGTAGGAAGGTAGGCACATTTCCCAACTACTCTCTTTTGTGTAGAAGTGTAGTTCATATATTTTCCTTTTAATATTCCTTGTTTTTTCCTTTCAAATTGGAGAATAATATTTGTGTAATGTTCTTAATCTTAAAAGTATATAAAATCATATAAATATGAATGGATAAAACTAGGAATTAGTTAGAGTATTAGGTTTATTCTATGCTAACTTCACTTGAATGGTGGGGTTATAATTTTAAACTATTATTTTTTATAATAGATATTCAATAAATAGATATTGGATAGCTGTGGCTATGCTTACTAATAATTAAGAATTAAATATCATCTTTGATGCTCTCAACCTCTTAATTTCTATGGCTGTTGGGTCATAGTAAATATCAAATAATATTAGGGTTATACCATTTTCTCTTTCTTGATATATCTATATCTAAAATGCACTAATTCAAGCTATATATGCCTCAAATATTTTTATGGTTATCATTGGTCATGGATTTCATTCACCTTCACTAGAGTGTGGATCTGAATAGATGGATCAAATATCAGGTACCTTGAATATCCCTATATTTGGTTTTGGGATGAAAATGGTATATTGGAAGATGATGGATGATGTTATTGACTTGTCAAGTCATCTAATATCACTCTTACAAAGGTTAGTACATGTCGGTAAATATTATCCATAAGATATTATAAAATTTTTCTTGCTTACCAATAATATAGGAAAGATGGTTTCGAGTTCCCACCATATGAAATTCCACTTGAATGATAAGAAATGTGGATTTAAATCTCACTCAAATGTTTGATCCTCTAAATGTTGAGGATTGCTTTTCATATTTTACCATCACTTTAACCTTCTCATTCTAAGGGTGCTTGAGATTTATATTAGTACTTGAAGGAATCCTCTCTTTTGAATGTTGTTAACATGAACATAAAAGATTATCTTCCTAGATAATTTACATATTTGAATTCATGTATTACAATTATAGTTTCTAATACCACATATTAATACCTAGAATAAGAAAAAAATAAAAATATTTAGAACATTGAGTGGAAATGCTAGTTTGTTGTCATAAGGAAAAGAATGTGAAAATCCTTTTTTTTTTTATGAGAAACCTAAGTTATTTAATTTATTACAAAGCAAAAATATATAGAGTGTTTCTAGTTGATTTTCATGTATTATAGATAACATCGACCATATAATTAACAATGTATAGGTGGTTTTTAAATAACCCATACATGTTATAGGTCCAATACTAATGTTTGACTAGTATTTATCAAGAAATTAATAAAATATTCCTAGAATATTAGACTAGATATATAAATGGGAATATTATCTTATAATTTGAAAACCATGAGCTTCCTAAGAATATTAAAATTGATAATGGCATAGGATGTTATTTTATAATTTGGAAATAATTGACTTCATAATGAATAATTTACCATAAATTTGTAATTTCAAAAAATAAAATATATGCTTATGTTATTCTTGTGTTATAATTTATTTTGGTACTTTTCTTATGCTACCTTATTTCACATATTATTACTTTCATAGGAAATAAAAAAATTCTGAATGATTTTTGTTATTATTTCTATTCCAATAGTCATTGACATCTTCTTAAATTTAAATTCATTGAAAGAAGGTAAAGGTAAAAAGATAAAGTAGTTTTTAATATCCAAAAGCCCATAGGCCATATGAAATGATCCTCATAGAGGATGCTATTTTTCTAGTATATTCTTATCCAACCAAAATTTAAGTATTGAATTATGGCATACAAATCTACTCCCATTGGATTTAAAACTTAAAACTAATACTTGAAGTTCTTAAGTGATGTGTCTCATCCATGTCAATGTGTAAGCAACTAAAAATATTATTAATCACATCAATATTTTACTAGATAAATTAGTTTTGGTACCATAAAATTTCTTGAAATACATGTAGCCATGTTTATAATGATGTGATCATGTAACAAAAAATTGAACAATGCTTCCTAGGTGCTAATGGTATCTACGATCATCTATGACCCTTTTGTTGGTGGCTTGCCATGTAAAACATTCAATTTTGAAATATTTAATGATTATAAAGTGAGATTATTATCAATGCATCTCAACTAATAATCAATTAATTTTATATATTTAAGGCTATAAAAAATCCTAGTAGTGTCAAAGAAATGGTTAGTACAATAGTAGGAATATAACCATACAAATATTTGGTATTAATATAATTTTAGAAGACAAGAATTTTGGTATTAGTCTACACCTTAAGAAAGTTGTGACTCTAGAGGAGCACATGTGAATACTATTGGATGTTGCTCTTATGTTGATCATGGTATCTCAAATGTACCTAAATTGTTGTTCCTGCATTCCTTTAGGATATTTTTAATGAGTTTCTTAATATATTGAGGCTTGTCTTTATAGATGCTAATTTTGCATCTTGTAAATTTCCATATAAGAATAGTATTCTTTAGGGTAATCAAATATGAAATGTAAAACCATTATTTTAGCACCATAAAAAAGTGTAAACATTAAATAATAAAGTAACTATAGGCCTGGTTCTTATCAAGAATCATTATGGAAAAATATAAACAAGGTGAAAGTATTGTAAGATAAATGAAAGATAAACTTAGATACTACTTGATTTGCATTACAAGGCATAGAATGTAGTGACATAGGGGATAAGTTCCTAAAATAGTCCATGGCATGAAATAAGTTATAACTTTTACTTACATGGTATGAAAATACACAATATATTTCATTCTTAAACAAGAAAAAAATCTTATTCAAATATAATTTAAATGTAAATATACTATAAAATATGAGGCTCATGTAGTAACATTCAAAATTCATTAAGTCATTACTATGTTGGGTGTGTTTTACATGGTCCAGATGTATACTCTACTCTTGTGTAGTGAAAGAAGTAGTAAAATAAAATTTTAAAGACTATAGGAACAATGCTAAAATCTAGAGAGGACAAAGACAAACAATAAAAAATAGAAGACACGTAGGAACAAGTGATCTACTATATTCCTAGGCTATATACATGATGCACAACACTTATAAAAAATTTTGGAGAGAAAATAGTTGATCTCTTAATCAAAAAAAAAATCACAAAAGTTTCACTCTAAGTGTATGGGTACAATTGACATATATACAAAGGCAAGAGAGGTGCTATAGTGACGATGACATTGAAAGTAGTACTCAAACCATGAGTGGATATGATGTCATAAGTTTTTATAGACTTAACTTATTGGATCAAAATCCTAAATGGGTGCTAATATCTACTAGTTGATACGAAGGAATTGAATGACCATTGCTTTTCTCAAAATAATAATACAATCCAAATTTCACCGTGATACAATTTTATATGCTTGGTATTACTTCATCAACCCAACATACTTAGCCAATTTATGAAATGTTCTCAATTATTAATATCATGATTCAATATTGACAATGTAGTATTAGGTTGAATTCTAACATAAATATTTTGGCATGAGTATGCCATCCAATATGATGTTTCTTATTGAATTTTTATGATGAAATTTCAATTTTATCGAAGATAAAAAGATAGACACTTATAATTGGGAACACTAAATAAAATTATCTTATTTTATAAATAAGTATGAGATCTTTGTCAAAAGATGTTGCTACTATCATAATAATAATTTATTATTGAATGAGTCCCATTTGAGTGAGATATCGACATTAATAGTTGAATGCTAAATAAACAAATATATGAAATTTACTTATTAGTAATAAATATTTGTGATTGATCTTAAAATTGTAATGAACTAACATAAAAATATTTGTGATGAGTTTTAACTAAAATCTGTGTCGACTAATAGTGAGTGGGTTTTATAAGATAAAGTATATTCTTTTTTATTGACCTTAAAAATTGTGTCCGACCAAAACTAAAAATACATTAAGGATGAGATTTAATTAATATTAATATTACTTAATAGTAAGTACATTTTATAAGATAAAAGTAAATGCAATATGGAATAATGTGATTATCCAATTGTGTATTTACATATATCAAAGTGTCTAATTACACTCTGCCCTCTTTTGGATTTGAATATTGTTCTTCTTATTTAAGGTTCCAAAATATTCAACATTAAATGCAATAGAATTATAGTATAAAGCCTACAAATATGATAAAACATATAAGCTATATTAGATGATTTTACCTTAATTTGAAGCACATTAAGTATAACATGAAGAAGGATTAAGTATTGTAAAGTATGCAATCTAACTATTATTAGTTTGAGGACCCTCATTGACACCAATTTTAAATCATATAATACTCGAAAAATGGTTTAAGAAGACATCATTGTGACCATACCATATTTAAGAGGATATATATATATATATATATATATATATATATATATATATATATATATATATAACTTTATAATATGAGAAGATGTAAATGTTGATTCATAGCATGCTTAATCTACTTGTCCCTTAACATAGAAAGCAAGGTAAAAGTATTTTAACCTGGTAGAATATTTTTCTTAAAATAATCAACCAATGAGAGTAAATTATCATGCATGCACTAGGAATGTACATACAAAAAAATATGTTTCTCAAGCATGACTAAGGAAAATTATTTTAAATCTTGATATAGTCCCTATATAGTATCTAATTTCAAAGTCTAAAACAAATATTTTTGCTAAAAAAATGCATTGCTTTGCTTCTCTCCCTTGTTAAATTTAAATGATAACATTAGTATATTTATGTTATACAACATAAAAAAGAGAACTAGGGTGGAAAATATTTTTTCATATGCTTCTATGCATGGTGAATATATTTGATCCCCTTGGAAATGCTGGTAAAATGTTTTGACAACTTTTTATTGCATACACACGAGAGGATTTTGTTATTTGATGTGTTCAACAAAAAATCTATATAAGGAAAATGGTTATAGATATGAAAAAGTTATCAATATTTTTTGTTATTTTTTAAAATTTCAAAGGGATTCTAAATAGTTTACATCATTTTAAATTTAGATACCTCTTTTTCATGTTTATAAATTCTCTAATTTCTCTATTTTATTCAAAATTAATTTTTTTTAAAAGGAGAATATGCCAACGAACCTTCCTTACTTCAGTAGACATAGAAAATAAAATGTGATTGTCTGTGCATCATCAAAATACAATCACATATCACACACAAAATACAAAAAGGAGATATTTCAATATTGCATATTTTCTAAACATAATGCTAGTCCTTTACATTTCAAGAGGCACATTGGAACTCATGGCTAGTGATTCCCTCTTTCATACATTGCACTTTGTATCTCCAAGGTTCAAACCTTCCTAGTCAAACATTTTTATAAAAGTGGATAATGTTAAAATGAACCGTATTGGCATAACCAATTTTGATATAGAAAAATTTGATATGGTAGTTCATACAAATAATGTAGTAGTTCATACAAGTTTTACATGGAAATTTGTATTGTTGATGTGATAGTTCTTACAAATAATGTATAGGATGACATGGTATAAGGTAAGGTACATGACAAGGTATGTGCTTCTTTTTTATTTCATTAAGTTCATGAGGTGATTGCTTCATGGGTTGCATAAGGAGAGCTACATCAGTGGGTTCTAAAGGTTAAAACCCAAACATACTACCCCCCTTGGACTAAATACAATCCTCTATGTTTCACCAGTATCCTATAATAATATCAAAATTACATTTATTCATTCAAATAAATATGAAAAATATTTTAGTATATTAGCTACTTTCTCCAAAATAGCATTCTTTTTTTAATATCAATCTCATTGGACTTTACACTATTCCAGAGTTTGGTTCCTCATCTGTTTGGAATGAAATTCCATAATCTCTACTGGTTGTACTTCAATCACTATAGGGTCGTTAATATGCAAGTTAGCCAACTTCCATATATGGTTATGATCATCTACATATCTCCTAAGTATGAATACATGGAAAGTATCATGGATCTTGGATAGGATGGGTGGCAAAGCGATATGATAGGCAACTAAACTTATCTTCTTGGTGATCTCAAAGGGTCCAACATATATATGATCTAACTTGGTTTATTTAATGGTGCTCTTCATGGTATTTACTCTTAGGAATACTCTATATCGCATAAAGAATTGCCTAGGTATGTGTTTTTTATTGGCATAAATATTTTGATGATAAGAGGCTTCCTTGAGACTCTATCAAATCATATTTTGTGGCTTCTTCATTTCTTAAACTATGTTCAGTATAATGGCAATATGGTCTTCAAAATTATCCCATGAGAGAGGTGTTCAACATCATATTCCATACAACACTTCAAATGGAGCCATTCCTAATGAAGCATGATGACCAACATTGTAAGAAAATTCAACCAAGTGTAGAAAATATTCCCATTTAGATTTTTGATCCATGCAACACATGTGAATCATGTCCTCCAAAACCTGGTTTACTATTTTAGTTTGACCATCAGTATTTATATCATAATCATAACTGATATTCAATTTCTTACCTATAGCTTGATATAGGGCTTACCAAAATGTATAAATGAATCTAGAATCACTATCAGATATAATTATTTCAGGGAAATCATGTAGTCTAATGATTTATTTTGCAAATATATTAGCCACTATAATTGCATGATCCTTTGTACTCCTTGGAATGAAGTGTACAATCTTGGTCAATTTGTCCACTACAACAAGGATTACAATATGTTGAAATCTATTCTTTAGAAGTCACACTATAGAATCCATAGATATGACCTACCACTTTCATAGAGGTATATCATGTGGGTATAGATAATCCACTAGATGTTGATTGATGTAGGAGCATCCAGTGGTGTAAGAGTGATCTTAGATCATCCAATTTTTTTTATCTTTTTATTTTTATATTCTATGTATTTTTAGTTGTTAGGGGATGGAAAAATTGAACTAACAGTGAAAGAATCATCCCAATACCCTGAGCGATTTAGGAGATATACCAAAATAAATGAAAATCCTAGTGAAAACTTGTCAAAACTAGTGGAAATCCTGCTAGTAAAACTTGGAGGCCAATTTTGAAGGCCTTAGAGGCCTTTTTTAGGGCTGAAATATGGCGGTACTATGTGTATACATAGTATAGGGCTTACTAAACCTTCGAAATATTTCTAAAAAGGTACTATAATAGCCATTTCAAGTAGTGAGAGAAGAGTTATGACCTCGGTAAATTTGCCCTCGAAATTCAAAATTCAAATACATAGTTATAGGTGGGGAAGGGGAAAATAGGGTCAAAAAGGGGAAAATTTGAATTTATAAGCATTTAGTCTCTGTAAGCTCTATATTTTGGAACAATAGTGCAAGAAAACTTTAGCTCATTTAACATTTTCTCTATCATTTATGGATTGTATTTGCTTATTTAATGCAACTCTGCTTTATTGATGCTCGAATTTCACCTTTTGACATTCTATACATCTAGTAATAAATTCATTGATGTCATTCTTCATCCCTATAAAAAAAATATCCTTTTCATACTTTCCCTCATTTTGACCCCCCTAGGATTAGCAGTGTAAGGAGATCTATGCACCTCCTTAAGGTTATGCATATCAACTATTTATTGCCAAATTAGCTAAAATTAGGATTTTAAAAATTTGGAATTGGCTAATTTTTGGCACCCTTGACCAGGGACCATTAGCCAAAAATTTCTAGGTGCAATTGTTTTTGGGATCTATTCACCCAAATTTTATAATAATTTGACCTTTTTAAGTTTAAATTTCCAACATTGCCCCTAATAATAGTGAATCTTCCACATGCATTTCGACAATAATTGCCAAGATTTTGAAACAGATTCGCCAAATTTTTATAAATACATTTTGGGGCTGACCCCTTATGCATAACCTTATACCTCCTACATAATAATTCACCTTATTTTTTGTATGACAACCCTATATTTATAGCATAATATTCTATACTTAATGCTATAATTATTACTATATTCAGTTTTACTTATCATCTTATCCTGAACATCCTTGCAAAATCGATCTTGGGTTTGCTTCTCTTTGACTTATTCCATCATGTCCACATGGCTATGGGTTATAGCATACGTATAACTTCATATGATCAAGGCATCTACAAATTTATTTTTATTACCTTTGATATACTCAATACCAAAGTTGTATTAAGCTAGGAACTCGATCCACCTTCTCTATCTTGCATTAAGAATCAGTTGAGTGAATATATACTTCAAGCTTTGGTGATCGGTTCTAATATTGAATGATTTACCTAATAAATAGTGCCATCACATCTTAAGGGTATGAACCACTATTGAAATTTCCAAGTCACATGTAGCATAATTTAAATAATATTTCTTAAGTTTCCTTGACTCATATGCCACCACTATTTACTCTTGGTATATGACCCTTCATAATCCTTCCAATGATGCATCTTTGCACAGTGATAAATTTCCCTATGAATTTAGAAATTTTAGAAAAAGTGTTGTAGTGAGTTTCTATTTTAGTAACTCAAAAGCTACTTCACACTTATCAATCCATTTAAATTATTTTTCCTTTCTTTGTTGATTGGTTATAGGAAAGACATATTAGAGTAGTTTTTCACAAAGTGTCTATAGTAGCCTGTGATGCCCATAAAACTTTGTATCTCAAATACCTTGGTGGGTTGTGGATAGCTCAAAATAGCTTCTATATTATTAGGGTCTATTTATATTTCATATATATATATATATATATATATATATATATATATATATATATATATAAATATACCTAATATACTACACCTTAGGGACATAAAAGTCACACTAGAATATTTTTATTTCAAAATAAAAGTCAATTTTCGCTTAAAATCTTAAGTACTATCCTTAAGTGTTTGTCATGGTCTTACTTATTTTTGGAATATATTATAATATCATATGAAAATATCAATACAAATCAATCTAACTATCTTATAAACACATTGTTCATCAGGTTCATAAGGGCCACTAGTTTATTAGTCAGTCTAAAAGGTAACACTATGAACTCATAGTGCCCATAACAGGTCTTAAAGGTGGTTTTGAGAGTATCTTCCTCATGGATTATCTACTAATGATATATTTATCTCAAGTCAAGTTTAGATAATATGGTTACCCATTTCAATTGGTCAAAAAAATCCTCTATTTTAGGTAAGGGATGTCTATTCTTGATGGTCACATTTTTCAACATTTTATAGCTGATACATAATCTAAGTGATCCATCTATATTTACAAATAGAAACAGTGCACCCCATGGTGACACACTGGATTTTATCAATCCTTTATCTAACAACCCCTACATTTGTTTAACTCTTGCATCTCTATAGTATTCATTCTATATGGGGTTATATATATTGACTCAGTACTAGGCATTAATTCTGTAGTGAATACAAATTCCCATTTTGATGGTAGTCCAACCAAATCTTAGGGAACACATCCATATATTCTTGCAAGTTTGGATGTTTACCAAATACCTCTTCCTTTTTATCTATCTCAACCTCATTAAACTTAATCACAAAAATTATTCCACCTCTTTTCATGGTCTTCTTTAGTTGCATTGCTAACAGTAACTATGGTATAAAGGATCCTTACCTACTACTAATTTATCATATATATTTTTTTTATTATTATTAGTGTATTCAATACATCTATCATGGAATTTGATTATAGCCTCATGAGCTTTCAACCAATGCATCCCTAAAATAATATTAAAGACATGGAGAGGATTTATATAGAGGTGTCATTATGTGGAACCGTCGGGTAATATGACTTGCACATTTGGATAAAATTGATCCATAGAGTAGGTTTATCTAAAACCATACTCTAGTTTCCACCCTTCTGCTAAGATTCCCAATCTTTCCAATATCTCCCTGACTATACTAGATGAAATAAATATATCTATTGCTCTCCTATCTATCAAAATATTAACATTTTTATTAAATATCATACCTTTCAAAATAAGTGGTGTAGCCTATCTTTCTAGATACTGACTACCTATAACCACATAGTTCATATGATTTACCTCTTTAGGTCATTTACTAGATCTAGCTCTATGTGAACATTAACTGGTATAATGAGGACCTCCAAAGGTATATTATCTTATCCTAGAAAAATGGTTTCTTGACTTTCCCTTCTCATGACCTTGATTTCAAGAGTATCCATGCTTGATAATGATTTCTAGTATCAATTGATGTTGGTCTATTTAATCTCGTATTATCCTTACTATGAACTCTAACTACATTTTTTTCTTGTACAATTGTTAGAGTAGGGGTATTTCATGGGGCATGCCCTCATCAAGGTATTTTATGGAATTCTTTGCCATCTCAAAAGATCAAAAAAATCCTTGTCTCCCTCATATTGTTCTTGGTGCCATAATTCCTTACTAGACAAGCAAATTAATTTAGGTACCATTCCATACACCTCCAACTACCTAGTTAGTTTTTTTTTTTAGAAAACCAATATTTATAGCTAGTAGTTACTCAAGAGTATCACCTGACATACTCACTTCCTGTATGGTGTCTTACTAAGAGTAAGATCAGTTTTTTGATTAATGCTCATGTTTATTCCCTGTAAATTACCATTCCCATGGGAAGATTCCATTCTTCTTAAGTCGCACATCATATATAGTAATGTCTAGGTTCACTCCTAGGAAGTCTTCCAAAACTACATCATAGAGTTCAATCTAGGGAATCATAGAGTCCTACAACCATGCTCTAATACCAATTCTAAAAACCTTAATTTCTATCTTGATTTTTTTCTAAGCCTCTGATACCAATTGTAACAACCCTATATTATATCCTATTATTTTTATAAGTTTCATATTACCAAAAATAATCCAGATAAATTCCATATAAGCTTCTAACCACATTTTGAGTTCTAGATGCTACAACATCCCTTAGGTGGATAGGAGTGGCCAAATTTCCATATCAATTCTAGGGTTTACGTTGTACACTGCCCATACAACTTAAAGGATACCTTGAGTGGTCACCTTATTTCCTTTCTTTTATTTTAAGGATATTCTGACCATAGCAAAATTATTTACCCTAGCTTATTCTTTCAATAAGGAATGAAAATTCCCTTATCAAACTCATTCAATATTAATTGGTTTCCACATGTAAGCTTCTTATAGTACTACCCATTACACCATGAGTAATACTATTGTTCTCAATTAGACCATCCTCTTTATTATTTAATTGAGGTGACTATCACCTATTGGAAATATCTCACCAAGATGCCCATCATTCATTCGTGGTTTTTTATGACTATCATGACAAGCAACATCCCTCATAGGGATTTTCCATAGTTTCTATGATTATCACATGCATGATATCCCTTACGTGGATACCATACGATCATTTGGGGTATCCATCATAGAAATTTAGTTTACAATGAAACCTAGGCTTGTCATCCTATAGGTCTCAATTTGATATTCTATTACCAATGTGCCTATTGTAACCCTAATATAATATTAATCTCAATTCCCTTAGTCCTGGTAGCTACCTCTAGGGTCTCTCTAGGTTGGTTTACCTATGAAAAATCTTTCAATAATGAATCCCTTACCCTAAGGTAAACTAAGGAATAACCTTTCCTTATTTATCATCATTCTATCTTTAAAAGTCACATGTATGTAGTCCTTATTATATTGCAATTATAAAATAAGTGTTTAACAATCATATTAAGCTTATAAAAGCATATTTAATTTAACTTAACAACATAATTTTATTAAGCATTTAAAATCATTTTCCCTTTAAATAAATATCAACATTTCAAGTAAGCCATTAGATGCATGTAATACTTCCGTAATAAGATAAATAAAAGATACACATTTAACACATTTTGTATGCTAGGACACCCTTTCAAAAACGTCTAACCTCAAAATATATCCATTTTCATTTCTTGATTCTAATACTAATTACATAAAGAAACTTCTTATTCCTTTTCCAATACGTCAAGACCAATGCATAATAATTTCCATAAATAATATGTCTCATAAATTATAAATAGTGAGGGAACCCCAATTTCCCTTGAATGAATATCCTTAATAATTTTTCATTTATAAAATACCTAAGAATCCCCTTCTTAGGTATATGTATTTAATAACAATGGAACCCCATAATTTCCAATCTACTTATTGATCTTCAAGCCCAATCCCCTCAATTCAAAGTACATAATACAAATGATTCCTCTTTTCATTTAAAGAATACCAATATATACATTCAAATCCCAAATGGTTCAATATGCTATTCAATACATCAAACTAAGCTATTCATTTTCTAACAATGAATTAGTACTTTTTGAAAAGTCTACAAAACTTAATTAAACCTTCCCAAAATCCATAACATAATCTTACTAAAGAAAGTAACATCCTTTAATCATCTAAGACTATCAAGATGACAAAAAACTCTCTTTTTTCATTTCCTTTCAATAATTTCATAAAATAATCCCTCCTATTTTTCTTTAATACGGATTAAGCATAATCTTTAATCCCTTAAATAAACCAATTTGATAATGACTTGTTTAAAAATAAAGCAATCAACTATAGATAACACTTTTTTACTACATTAACCTCATTAAAAATATCAATTTCATATTCCACAAAAATGGTTTATCTTTTAATATAATGATTATCTAATCCATAATAGATTATTTATTACTAATAATTCATATTTAACTCACATGAATTATCCTTATTCCAAGGATTATTTTCCTATAATCCATAGTTTCAATACAAAGGTTAAATTCTCTTTTATTTTACCTGAAAAGAGTTATCTTTCATCCATAATTTATTTCTTCCTAACTTAATAAATAAGGAACAACATCATTTGAATATTTTATTCAAACATTCATCAGACCATTTACAAGCCAAACTCTTACTTGTGATGCTTTCCATGTGGCTAGGGTGAGGCTTAGGTGTCTCTCTTGAGGAGGCCCCACCATAGGTAGTTAACTAATAGGGGTTTATGTGTCTTCCCATATTATATGTAGGATTATTAATTTAAAAAATCCCTTTGAACAACCCTAGGGTTTAATTAAAACCTATATTTCAGTACATACCACACATGCATTTTATGTGTTCTAAACTGGTGCCACTAGGTGGCTTCCAAGATTCATAATTAATCAAAGGTCTTCAATTTAAAAAAACATTAGATTTTTTTGTTTTATTTTTTCTTTATCATCATAGATGAGAGGAGCTATTCCATATAGCAATTTTTTTATTCAATTTACATAGGTAGTAGACCTAGTTGTGTATACAAATCATGTCCACAAGCTTTTAGAGGTGAGATCCATCGAGGGTCTAAGGTTCACACCAACATGAACTATGGTTCTAATCCTTGCAAAAGGTAATCAAGTGCACACTTTTATGCTACTTAGATATCATGCCATAGGTTCAAAATAATAGGGTACCACTGTAGTATCCATTAATTTCTACAGGTTTAAATATAGCATAGAATATTTAGGATGATTATTGGAGTTGTATAGGGATACAACCAACCTAAATATGGTAGTGGGCAAGTCTAAAAATTTAGGCAACCTCAAGACCTATGTTCTCTTGGATGCACATAACAACAGAGCCAAGTCCTCTATAATGATAATGTTGTTCTATAATGGAGGTATCTCTATATTTTATACAAGCCAAGCAGTGTTTATATACACAAATAAATAAAACCATAAGTTTTATTCCATCTCACAAATTTGAAGCACCTTCTTAAATAAAATTACAAAGAGGAGTATCTTATAAGTATAGTATATGCTTATTTTGGAGAAGACACAGGTCCTCATCGAAGGATAGATCCCTTACTTCTCTCTTTCTTCCAAAATATCCAAAATCCCTCTCTATTCTGCATGTTCTCCATCAAAGAAAAAACCCAAAAACCCCCTTTTATTCTATATCATAAGGGTTTTAAAGACAACTCAGAAAGGATTCACTCAAGATAATGAACTCATAATTGTCCAATATTAATTTTTGCTATGTTGGGGTATTTTTCCAATTTGAAGCTAACGTGATGTCCTTATTTCATTTATTCTAAAGTTAAGCACTTTAATTTTCCTTTCTTCATATTAATAAATCCTTTTAATAAAGAAATATTAAACATTAAATTTTTTTAATAAGCAATATTAAGGCTTCTTATCATAGTCCTTCATCAAGCACATTAGTAATATCAATATAACATAAAATAGCATACAAGTATAGAAATGACATATAAAATAGCAAGGATATAATCTAGATCTAAAATATATATCAGATGCGAGATCAATTTGACTATATAAGCCATTAGTTTTTTTCTCACTTGCGAAGGAATTTATTCCTTTAAAAATATAAGTCTATTATTAACATGTCATTTATCATCAAAAACATTATAAAACCATATAATTTGTTATTAAATATAACATATAAATTCATAAATCCTTTATATGAAAAAGTTGGCCAAGGAAGGGTCATGACATAGTACCCCACTTGGACAAAATATAGTCCTTCGTAATTCATCAACAACCTACAATAAAACTAAAATTACATTTATTCATTCAAATAAATATGGAAATATTTTTGCATGTCAACTACTTTATCCCAAGTAAAATTATTTTCTAAATACCTATCCCATTGGACTTTACACTAGTCCAGAGTTTGGTTCCTCATCTATTTGAAATGAAACTTCAAAGTCTTTACTGGTTCTACTTCAATCACTATAGGGTCACTTATCTACAAGTTAGATAAATTCTATACATAGTTAGGATCAACAAAATATCTCCTAAGTAGGGATACATGGAAATTATTTTGGATATTGGGCAGGTTGGGTGGCAAGGTGAGGCATTAGGTAACTAGAATTATCTTCTCGATGATCTCAAAGGGCCCAACATATATAGGATCCAACTTGGTTGATTTTGTTATGCTCTTCATGAGATTTACTCTTAGGAATACTCTTTCCCCCATAGATAATTTCCTAGGTATGCACCTTCTATCAAAATAAATATTTTGATGATTAGACGCTTCCTTGAGCATTTTTTGGATCATCTTTATCTACTCCTCCATATCTCGAATTGCATCTGGTCTGATGGCAATCCAATCTTGTATATTATTCCATTAGAGAGGTTTTTGGCATCATATGCCATACAGTGCTTCAAATGTAGCCATTTTGAAAGAAGCATGATGACCATTGTTTCAAGAAAATTCAACCAAGAGCAAAAAATATTTCTATTTAGATTTTTGATCCATGCAATACATGCAAAACATATCCTCCAAAACATGGTTGACTCTTTTAGTTTGATAATTAGTCTGTAGATGGCAAGTACAATTGATATTCAATTTTATACCTATAGCCTGATGTATAGCTTGCCAAAATGCAAAAATGAAACTAGAATCTCTATTAGATATAATTACTTTAGGGAAACCATGTAGTCTAAAGATTTCATTGGAAAATATTTTAGCCACCATAACTACATTTTCCTTTGTACTTGTAGACACCAAAATAGCACCAATCCGATTATGTGATGACAAGCGCTGATCGGATTGACACAAACAGCCCCTAGGGCAGCCCCCAGAGGTTAAACAGTGGTCCTAACCACTCCCAAAAGCAGTTTTGACGGTCAAAAGTCAATTTTGCACCTTTTTGGCACCTTTTTCTCTACTCGTCCCACCCAGGGACGAATTCATACTGGTATTCATCCCACCCTGGGATGATTAAGCAATCGCTCTAGGGTGGGACGAATAGCAGGTTTGACTGGCAAAAAGTCAAACCTTGACAACTCTACCAATTAACTGAGGCTTTAGGCCATGCAATTGCAAGGAACGGCTCCAAATCAAGAAGATAGGCTTCAATCATGCATGTCTTTATTTTAGATACCTCATGCAAGAAGATTTTTTATCAGGGAGTTAGCTTTTCTCCAAAAATAGGACAGTTAACTCAAGAGGCGCCCTCGCATGCGCAATTCAAACAAAGAGACCCTAAGGTCTATAAATTGGGGAGTTTTCCCACCCAAAAGATATACAAAGAAATAGCATTTGAGCAACGAAGTGTTGCCAATTTCATACCTAACTACGATTTGTGCTTTTACATCCTTAATCTCTCATTCGAAAGGGAGGTTATTGGGTGACTATTGGAGGTGCAAATCCGTACCCAAAACCCAATTTCTGACCACAACTATCCACAAAATTTGTCGACAACACCCCATAACTAGTTTTGGACCCATCCCAAGTGGATTGGTGCCGAAACAGTGCTTCAATCGATGGGCGTCCTGCCCCCGGGCGCTCCCAAAAATATCATAGTGCTAATCGTCCCACCCCAGGATGATTAGAAATCTATGTTAGATTTCTTGTTTTTTTCTTTTGCATCTAATTCTAGATAGGTTAAATAGGTTACAGTTCAAATTTCATGTCATTCTGATTATTTTTGACCAGGTTATTGTTGTTTCCTGCTTTCACTAACTTGCAGATGCCATCTTCAAAATCTGGCACTGGCAATATCCTGACAAATACCACATCAACAAACTCAATTGCACACACAGGGATGTGAAATAACTTGGTCAATGATAAGTCTGATTCATACCTTGTTCAAAGTCTTGTCAGATAAAAGTACAACCTTGGCTAGTTAGTTAAAACATCTAAGTCTCAAGAAAACCTAGCTACATTCTACGCCAACCGCTGTATACAATCCCTTCTTATATCATCATCAAAAAAAAAAAAAAAATGCAAAATACAAAAACACAATTGTCATATGCTACGCCATTCCACAAAGTCATCCCATAAGTACAGCAAGCCAGTCAATCTTGTACAATCTATGGTGCCATCAATCAGTTATTAACAAATCATTTCATTAATTCCATATGCATACATCATATAATTAGCAACATCACAATCATAATACCACATGCATACATCATCATAAACAAACATTTCAAAAAAAAAAAATTAGCAAACAAATGCACAAAAAAAAAAGAGAGCAATAAAACTGTCCAATGAGAGTGCTTTTGCATTTGACATTTCGGGCATGCAAAACCGATGTCGAGGTCACAAATAATCGCTATACTACTCCCTAAGAAGGCTATCATATCCAGACCGCTCCCCGAGATGACATATTTTTGAGAATTTCATCCCCAAACGGCGTCACCAAAATGGGTCAAAACCCACCCAAAAATAGCAATAACATTGTCGAATGAAGGCGCATTTGCGCCTGACATTCTTGGCATCCAAAACAGACATTGGGGTTACACATTGTCATTATCCTACTCCCTAAGAAGGCTACCATAGCTGGACCACTCCACGGGAAGATGGATTTTTGCCAATTTCAGCTTCATAATGCGTCACAAAAAGGGTTTCCACCCACCAAAAATAGGTCAAAATGTTCGAAAACTGCTTAAACATTCAATGGTAAAAAACTGAAGGCACCCTTACCTAAGTCATATTGGCTCAAGCAAATCGTCACTTTTCTCATGTCGGTCATTCCCTCATCGATTCGTCGCTTGAGGGGGTAGTCACACTTAGTCGCCAATCAACAACAACATACCCAATCTTGGAAATGACACTCATTCAAAGAATAATTGAAAAAGACAATCATGCCCCTGCTTGGGGCAGCAAACAAGCAATAATCACAAACTGAACAAACACTTGGCATTCCTGAAGCATGAACACAAGGTTCCCCCATGGAAAAAAGGTTGCGCCCTTTGCCTATTCATGACTGATCAATGTCCAAGCTCAAGTCACACCTCACCAAAATAGGTTAATACTTGAAATCAAATTCCTTAGGTCGTCAGAAGCAAGGATTCAAGAATGCATGCCATTTCCATGCTTGGGGCATCAAGAGTTGGTTAGGTTACTGAGAAACCCTAATCATTAGTTCTTTGGTTATCTATTTTTGCTCAGCGTTGTGCCTTGCACAACGCTTCCCAAAAAGGGGCATCTGTAGACACCAAAATAGCACCAATCCAATTATGTGACGACAAGCGCTAATCGCATTGACACAAACAGCCCCTAGGGCAGCCCCCATAGGTTAAATAGTGGTCCTAACCACTCCTAAAAGTAGTTTTGAGGGTCAAAAGTCAAATTTTCACCTTTTTGGCACCTTTCTCTCTACTCGTCCCACCCAGGGATGAATTCAGACTGGTATTCGTCCCACCCTGGGATGATTAAGCAATCGCTCCAGGGTAGGACAAATAGCAGGTTTGACTGGCAAAAAGTCAAACCTTGACAACTCTGCTAGTTAACTAAGGCTTCAGGCCATGCAATTGCGAGGAATGGCTCCAAATAAAGAAGAGAGACTTCAATCATGCATGTCTTTATTTTAAAGACCTCATGCAAGAAGCTTTTTTATCAGGGAGTTAGCTTTTCTCCAAAAATAGGACAGTTAACTCAAGAGGTGCCCTCGCATGCGCAATTCAAACAAGGAGACCCTAAGGTCTATAAATTGGGGAGTTTTCCCACCCAAAATATATACAGAGAAGGAGCATTTGAGCAACGAAGTGCTACCAATTTCATACCTAACTGCGATTTGTGCTTTTACATCCTTAATATCTCATTCGAAAGGGAGGTTATTGGGTGACTATTGGAGGCACAAATCCATACCCAAAACCCAATTTCTGACCACAACTATCCACCAAATTTTTTGACAACACCCCATAACCAGTTTTGGACCCATCCCAAGTGGATTGGTGCCAAAATAGTGCTTCAATCGATGGGCGTCCTGCCCCCGGGCGCTCCCCAAACTATCATAGTGCTAATCGCCCCACCCCGGGACGATTAGAAATGTGTGATAGATTTCTTGTTTTTTTCTTTTGTATCTGATTCTAGATAGGTTAAATAGATTACAGTTCAAATTTCATGTCATTCTGATTATTTTTGACTAGGTTATTGTTGTTTCCCGCTTTCACTAACTTGCAGATGCCATCTTCAAAATCTGGATCTTAGAGGCAAAATTGGAGAAATCTGAGCATGCCCCAAGTTTGCAGGTCTTTTGGAGCTTCCTAAGCAAGACATTGAACAGGGTGCTTTTTGGCTAATTCTCACAGTCCTATTCGTCCCACCTTGGAGCGAGTACCGATCTATGAGGAATTTTCAGATTGTTCTTTTTGCAATGGTCTTTTGATGATATTTTTATGCTTTTGTCAAAGTTTTAGGTCAATCAGAGGTCATCTGATAGTCGTTTTATTATTTTCATGCTTTTACTGAGACCCTAAGGTCTATAAATTGGGGAGTTTTCCCACCCAAAAGATATATAGAGAAGGAGCATTTGAGCAACGAAGTGCTGCCAATTTCATACCTAACTGTGATTTGTGCTTTTACATCCTTAATATCTCATTCGAAATGGAGGTTATTGGGTGACTATTGGAGGCGCAAATACATACCCAAAACCTAATTTTTGACCACAAATATCCACCAAATTTTTCGATAACACCCCATAACCAGTTTTGGACCCATCCCAAGTGGATTGGTGCCAAAACAGTGCTTCAATTGGTGGGCGTATTGCCCTCGGGCGCTCCCCAAACTATCACAGTGCTAATCGCCCCACCCCGGGATGATTAGAAATATGTGATATATTTCTTATTTTTTTCTTTTGCATATGATTTTAGATAGGTTGAATATGTTACAGTTCAAATTTCATTGTGATTATTTTTGACTAGGTTATTGCTATTTCCCGCTTTCACTAACTTGCAGATGTCATCTTCAAAATTTGGATCTTAGAGGCAAAATTGGAGAAATCTGAGCATGCCCCAAGTTTGCAGGTCTTTTGGAGCTTCCTAAGCAGGACATTGAACAGGGTGCTTTCTGGCTAATTCTCACAATCTTATTCGTCCCACCCTGGAGCGAGTAACGATCTATGAGGAATTTTTAGACTGTTCTTTTTGCAATGGTCTTATGATGATATTTTTATGCTTCTGTCAAAGTTTCAAGTCAATCAGAGGTCATATGATAGTCATTTTATTATTTTCATGCTTTTACTAAGACCCTAAGGTCTATAAATTGGGGAGTTTTCCCACCCAAAATATATATAGAGAAGGAGCATTTGAGCAACGAAGTGCTGCCAATTTCATACCTAACTGTGATTTGTGCTTTTACATCCTTAATCTCTCATTCGAAAGGGAGGTTATTGGGTGACTATTGGAGGCACAAATCCATACCCAAAACCCGATTTTTGACCACAACTATCCACCAAATTTGTCGACAACACCCCATAACTAGTTTTGGACCCATCCCAAGTGGATTGGTGCCAAAACAGTGCTTCAATCGGTGGGCGTCCTACCCCGGCGCTCCCCAAACTATCACAGTGCTAATCGCCCCACCCCAGGACGATTAGAAATCTATGATAGATTTCTTGTTTTTTTCTTTTGAATCTGATTCTAGATAGGTTAAATAGGTTACAGTTCAAATTTCATGTCATTCTGATTATTTTTGACCAGGTTATTGTTGTTTCTCGCTTTCACTAACTTGCAAATGCCATCTTCAAAATATGGATCTTAGAGGAAAAATTGGAGAAATATGAGCATCTAGGTCATCCCAAAACACCCCCAATTAGCTAACCCCAAGTTTTCAGGTCTTTTGGAGCTTCCTAAGCAGGACATTGAACAGGGTGCTTTCTGGCCAATTCTCATAGTCCTATTCGTCCCACCCTGGAGCGAGTACCGATCTATGAGGAATTTTTAGACTGTTCTTTTTGAAATGGTCTTCTGATGATATTTTTATGCTTCTATCAAAGTTTTAGGTCAATCAGAGGTCATATGATAGTCGTTTTATTATTTTCATGCTTTTACTGACAATAGGCCTTGGGAAATACATGTTTCATTTGGTCTGCAGGTATTATTAATATTTTATGTTTCTTTGAATGCAGGTTTACGATAGTAGAGGAGCAGGAAAGAGCAAAGAATCACATACAACAGTGGTGGCGACGTTTTGGTCCGCCCATCTTACATGTGGGCACGCGGAAGAAGGATTGTTAGCCATGGATCTTGTGACAAGAAACACATTTGACTCTCCTATCCCCTAAAAAGGAAGGAGATGTATTGTAACACAATTTGTAAAGCGTATCAATAAAAGATATTACTATATTTCGTATTGCTTTTATCTTGTGTCAATTTGCATACGTTATTTCTTGTTCTTGTGGCATATTCCTTTTTGTTTTCGTATCCTCGTGCTTTCAATGGCGATCACGGTGGGACCTGTGTCCTTTGATTTTTAAAGATTAAATTTCTGATTAAAGTTGCTTGTTTTGTTGCTTGCAGGTACCAATTTTTCAAAATCTAGACTGTTTCAGGCAGAAATTCAGAGATATTCGACTTAGGCAGAGAAGAGGTAAGGGATTTAAACATCCTTTGTCAATTTTTTGTTTTCTATCTTTTTTGTTCTCTGATTTTTGCTTGCATAGGAGAGTTTAGATGCTTGCCTGTTTCATTTTTTGCAACTTAAAATGAATCCCACACACCACGTGGTAATTTAAACCAAGGATTTGGTCGTAAAACCCCAACCCTTGAGCAAGACCAAAGGTGGATTCCATTATCACTTTGGCTTGAGATATTGCATCCATTACCCCGATCGTGACTGTTGCTAGACGTAAATCCTGATGAAAGCTGACCAAGTGTAGCTTGGGGTGATTCCCAGCACATGAGGATAAGTCTTCTATGGTAGGTGTCATAAACAGAGCGATTCCCCTTCCGTATCGCCTATGTTCCACGTATCATCTGCTCTCACGTACCTATAGTCTCCCTCACGTAAGGGCGGGTATATAGAGAGGTTGGTATATCGGTCCGGCAATGGTATATTGAAGGGGCGACCATTTTGGGAGTCATAAGAGCCTTCATAATTGCATTTAAACGGTTTTCACAAAAAGTTTCAAAAACAAACAACAAAACACACTAAACCATATTTAGGGCACACTTTTAATCTTTAAAAGAGATAATCATTGCTTTGTGTGTGTCTGTTCTTTTCTGCTTCGTGTAACAAAAAAAAATAAAAATCAGAAAATCATAAACAAAAGATAAAAATCTACGTAGCTTGTAGAGAGTCATTACCATGGTATTCACCCGCAGTCAAGCCCACTCATGGGCAGACACTACGAAGAATGTCCAAGGAGGCACGAGTCGCCTCCATTACAGTCCCAAGGATTTGGTCATACCACCTTGGCGACCTGACACACAAGGCAGTCCCCTCCACACCTTAACGAAAAGGGACTATAGGGGCACCTCTTCTAGGGGTATTCCTGTTCAGCATAGCACCCAACACACACCCTTCCATGAGGGGTACATCCGTAGGAGAGCTCCCTTAGATGCTCGCTATGAGTGGTCATCGCGCGATGAAGCGCTAGGTCAACATAGGGTTCGACGGGAGGAACCACATGATTACACTATCCCTCCTTCACCCCCTCTAGTTGTCAGGACTACAAGGACAAATCTAGAGCACAAGGCTCCTCAGGCGGGGCGAGCCAACTCTGCCCATTCCTTTTTCACTTACGAAAGAGAGCATGAGGAAAACCCTTACCTTCCTCAAGAGCAATATACATCGCGGGAGCACTACGCCTCCGCAACTGCTAGCTATCAGGATCACTTACTGCGGCCAAGGCCTCAGGGGAATGCCGCTACCCCCAACCGAGGGAGGTGGCCTATAGAGATATCGGATCACCACGACCGAGATAGATATCTAGGAGAGGCATCTAGGCCTTCTAGACATGAGACGGCAAGACCAACTATCTTAGAATCTTCCAAGCATATCGCACGTTGGATGCACCTCACGCTACTTGAGCTAGAACGACAATAGTTAGAGCAACGGTATCTTCTAAATAAAGAGTGCATTCAGCACTCGAAGGATGAGTTGTTCCAACACACTATGCAGGCGAGGACTCCAACCCTTCGCACGCATAAGACAAAACATTATGAGGGACACAACCCCTCGATGCGAGATAGGTCATCGCAACATTCTCAAGCGCTACCCCCAACGCCTCCTAGACAGGAGCGAGAGGTTACTCCCCCAATTCCTCAAGCACCCACCCGAGTTCATGGGCCACCCTCAAAAATATCTCAAGAAGCCTCTGAGGAATCTGAGCAAGAAAAAGAGTGGACTAAAATGCAATACCAAGGTAGGGGGGTGCTATCTGGCTACCCCTCCATAGGCCCCACGTTCCTCAATAGGAACCAACCAAAGAGGAGGAGCCCAAATCCCCTGATATATGCCAAGCATTAGAGCACTTAGAGTCGATAGAAACCATGATCTCGGGGTCCCAAAAGCCCAACTTATGCGAGGCTCCTCTTGAAGAGGATCAAACTCTAACCGTAGAGCTACCCGAGGACGAGGTCTTCCATGTTTCAGAATCATCAAATTTTGATGAGCCTGAGTCACAGGATGACATAACCCTATTCTTCGATGGTTCTAAGTGTGAGCAAGGGGGTGGTAGAGGAATTGTATTCTTCACTCCACAAGGGGCTCCAATGCCTTTGTCATTTAAATTAGCCTTCCCGTGCACCAATAACAATGCAGAATCTGAAGCCTTGCTCATCGGTCCTTAGACAACAATCACCATGAACATTAAATGATTGAACATCTTTGGTGATTCGTTGTTAATTTTCAATCAAGTAAAGGGGATATTCCAATGTAAATGTCCAGTTTTGTAGGCCTATAAAGCCCTTGTGGACAAATTCTTGGCACAACTTGAATGGTATGACATCGAGGCACTCCCTCACTCATCGAATCGTTTTGCGGATACTATGGCCTCCTTGGGGTCCCTAATCCCGCAAGACCCTTCCGATGAGATGACAACCATTCAGGTCAAGACATTATCGCAACTTGCGATGGAGTGTGCAAGCTCTGACCTCACGCCAGGAATCCACTTGATCCAAATTGAACCATCTACGGATAGGTTTTCTCGAATCCAAGATTGTTTGACTCAAGCCAACTGGGGGTCCTTGTTCTCCCCTACCCCTCTTAATAGCAATACAACGTTGTTTTTACAAGTTCTTTCCCGCTCAGATTTTGCTCGAGATGAACTTCAAGAGGGATTGGCTATTCATACCATCGAGGTTTCTGATCAGCAAGATTGGTACACACCCATAAGGGATTACCTCAAGCTAGGTACTCTCCCACTTGGATTGACACAAGCCGCGAAAAGATCATTTAAATAGAAAGCGGCAAAGCATGTCTTGTTAGGAGACATTTTGTATCATCGAAGCTATGAAGGAATCCTCCTCCGTTGCTTGGACTAGCAAGAGTCCGCTTGGGTGATCACCCAAGCCCACGATGGTACCTATGGTGGCCATTTTAGTGGCATGGCCATCGCCAAGTGCATTCTTCGCATGGGTTGTTATTGGCCATATTTAGAGCGAGATTGTTGCGCATATGTGAAGAAGTGCATGAAGTGTCAACATCATGCCAATTTGACACATGTACCTTCTCAAGCCTTGCAACCGATTCAATCGGCTTGGCCTTTTTCGTAGTGGGGCTTTGATCTAATCAAAAATATCTCCCCTGGATCCTCGGGTCATCCTCGGGTCAAGTACACTTTCACAGGGGAAGTGCACGTAGTTCCAGCAGACCTGGAACCCTTCAAGTATTGCAACTCGATGCAATTAATTCTGTAATCGACCCTTTCATCAATGCACATGGTTTTTCAACTGAATCCATCTAAACAGGGTCCGATTTTGCGGGCATCCCCGCTATCAACTCCCCCAATTCCTCATCCAGGTCCATCTTCGTCGGTTGGTCCTTCATCCACAATGCCACCTACGATGGACACAATGAAGGACAAAGGAAAGCAACCCATGGAAGAAGTACCACCATCAGTTTCAACCATCTCTACTGAAGAGATACCTAGCAACATGGAAGTTGAGATGCCTAGTCCACCTGACATGGAGTGGACTCAGGAAGGACTTGCTTTCCCTCCCCCTCAATTGCCAACAATCATTGTTGAAATGGCCAACATGAGCCTAGGGGAGTATTTAGTGCAAAACATTGTTGCAACGCCCACACTTGAGTCCATGCAGGACATGGGAAGACCTCGCCTTCCCATCAGCAGTGTTGTTCCTTTAGGCTATCCGCCAAACCAAACAAACCTAGTTTTCTTATCTGCACATAGGGCCGATCCATTCATGCCAATTCCTCTGGAGCTAGATCCTAAACACCAAGGTCAGCAGGGAAGCTAGAGATACCACACCCATGGTAATGGAGACCATAATCATTCCATCCACATGATCTCCATTGACTTAACCACCCCCATCCACTATCCAGCCAATCTAGCATGGCCATTGCACCTCGACTCTGATGCCATAAGCAGGGGGTACCTCTATCCCTAGATCATCCAGCTGGGGTACTTCTATCCCCCAAAAAGCAAGCCAATTACACCAAAAATCTCCAAGGATTATCGCAATCGCTTGGTCAAACCAAAAAGCTCCAAGGATTATCGTAATCGCTTGGTCAAACCAAAAATCTCCAAGGATTATCGCAATCGCTTGGTCAAACCAAAAAGCCCCAAAGGTTCCCATAAACCCTATTGGTCAAACCAAAAAGCTCCAAAGGTGCCCATCAACCCTTTGGTCAAATCCAAAAGCCCCAAAAGGTCTCCATAAACCCTATTGGTCAACCCAAAAGCTCCAAGGATTCTCGCCAATCCCTTGGTCACCATCAAGAAAATCCAAAAACAACAAAATAATCAAAAACAAAAAAAAACAAAAACTTGCATTTCACTTTCATGCATACTTCAAAACAATCCACAATACAAAAAAATAATAGTTGCATTAAGCATCACATCCATACATTACATATTGTTGATCACACAAGGCAAGAGCACCATAGACTGTCATTACTTGGCAAATCCACCACCTTTCACATTTTCCATTTTGAAAACAATACAGTAAAAATAAACGACAATCACCATTTCGCCATATCATAAATCAGTTGTCATCTAATGTATCTAGAGTTTTCGTCATTCAGCTGTCTTTAGATCTCTAGCCAAGAACTGTACCAAGTCAGACAGATTTTACGCAGGTAGAATTCTACTTGGATCACACCTTGTTACGTAGCATCCCAACACAAATTAAAACATATAACAAAATTCCCAAGTTGTGTGAAAGAAAGATGAAACCTACAAAGCAATCCAAGTTACCATAAGTGAAATGGCTATCTTGCTCATCCCCCTGTGTGAATGATCCCAAAGAATGCTGAGAGTTGGAAAAAGGACAAGCATCCTCCCTACCCAATTCCCCAAGAATCCCAAAGTTCTCAAAAGTTGCAAAACATCAAAAATTTGCAAAAGTCAAAACTCCAAAATTTGATATCCCAAGGTGCACACATCAAAAGGCACAAACAACAGTGATTCTCATCACTCCGTATCCAAATCCCTTGCTCAAAAGAAAAACAAATCAAACAAAAATAAACAGTGATTTTTATCACTACAAAAGAGCAAGTATCCCAATACAATTGAAGAAAAGAAGGGAGTTGAACTTGAATCCCTGGAAATCTCAGCATTTCGACAGGTCATGAGGCAAGCCTCAGTATTGGTTCGATGGATAGCCTATCGGTCACTGGCGATAAACCTCCCGCATGATGATATATCTATCACATTAACTTGTGTGCAGATCAATGTTTGCATGTGGATGAGCTAGCTTATGGTAACCTAGATAGTATCGCAGATTAATCTGACTAAATACGACAAAGGAGTTAGTGGAGCTAATTGGGTGATCCTCAGTATAGGTTTGGTTGACAACCTATCTAGCACTGGTGGTATCCTAAAAATTACCACATCAACAAACTCAATTTCACACACAGGGATGTGAAATAACTTGGTCAACGACAAGTCCGATTCATACCTTGTTCAAAGTCTTGTCAGATAAAAGTACAACCTTGGCTAGTTAGTTAAAACATTCGAGTCTTAGGAAAACCTAGCTACATTCTACGCCAACCGTTGTATACAATCCCTTCTTATATCATCATCAAAAAAAAAAATGCAAAATACAAAAACACAGTTGTCATATGCAACGTCATTCCACAAAGTCATCCCATAAGTACAGCAAGCCAGTCAATCTTGTACAATCTATGGTGCCATCGACCAGTTATCAACAAATCATTTCATTCATTCCATATGCATACATCATATAATTAGCAACATCGCAATCATAATCCCACATGCATACATCATCATAAACAAACATTTCAAAAAAAAAAAATAGCAAACAAATGCACAAAAATGCACAAAAAAAAAAAAGAGCAATAAAATTGTCCAATGAGAGTGCTTTTGCACTTGACATATTGGGCATGCAAAATCGATGTCGGGGTCACAAATACTCGCTATTATACTCCCTAAGAAGGCTATCATAGCCGGACCGCTCCCCGAGACAATGGATTTTTGAGAATTTCATCCCCAAACGGCGTCACCAAAACGGGTCAAAACCCACCCAAAAATAGCAATAACATTGCCGAACAAAGGCGCATTTGTGCCTGACATTATTGGCATCCAAAATAGACATTGGGGTTACACATTGTCATTATCCTACTCCCTAAGAAGGCTACCATAGCCGGACCGCTCCACGGGAAGACAAATTTTTGCCAATTTCAGCTTCACAATGTGTCACAAAAAGGGTTTCCACCCACCAAAAATAGGTCCAAATGTTCGAAAACTGCTTAAACATTCAATGGTAAACAACTGAAGGCACCCTTACCTAAGTCATCTTGGGCCAAGCGACTCGTTGCTTTTCTCATGTCATTCATTCCCTCATCGATTCGTCGCTTGAGGGGGCAGTCACACTTAGTCGCCAATCAACAACAACATACCCAATCTTGGAAATGACAAGCATGTTAAGAATGCGAATTAACGTTTGCATTATCAAACAGGGATTAAATAGTACATCAGTAGCCGGGAATAGCCCATCCGGCGTAACTGAACTGTTACGTAGTTGTAACAGCAGTCCAATAATGTAATACAGACGAAACTAATGAACAGAATGAACAGTACGCTAACATCCCCCTTTATTACATTATTTGGGTAATGTAATAACTAATAGCTATACTAACATCCCCTTACATTATTTTGCAATACAAAGTGAGCTACGAAACAATTCAAATTTGACATGTCCAAGTGCCTTAGTGAAAATGTCTACAACTTGAGCATCTGTGGGAATGTGCTGAAGCTGAATTCGGTGCTTTGGAACTTCATATCGAATGAAATGACATTGTGTGTCAATGTGCTTTGTTCTTTCATGATGAACTGGATTCTTGACGAGGTTCAGAACACCCTAATTGTTGCAAAACAAGCGTATTGGAGATTTTGATGGATGGCCCATACTTGTCAGAATGCGACGTAATCATATCACTTCGCACACAGCTTCACGTGCGGCACGATATTCTGCCTCTGTTGATGAAATAGCAACCACCTGTTGCTTCTTGCTGTGCCAAGAGACAGGACCGGATCCCAGATGAAAAATGTATCCAGAAGTTGACTTGCGATCATCAAATGATCCAGCATAGTCGGAGTTCGTGTATCCTTGCAAGAAGAATTTGTTGTTCCTCTTGTATTCTACGCCATATTCCATAGTACCACGGACATAGTGAATAACACGTTTTGTTTCTTTCCAATGAGTGGTCTTAGGCTCCTACATGAACCTCGAAAGATAGTTGACAGCAAAAACGAGATCTGGCCTAGTATTGGTCAGATATATGAGACTCCCAATCAACTGTCGATAGAGAGTACCATCTACCTAAGGTGAGTCATCATATCGCGATAACTGAAGTCCATTCTCCATTGGAGTTGACATTGGTTTGCAGTCAGTCATGCAATATTTATCCAGCAATGTCTTGGCATACTTTTTCTGAGACACTTTGATGGAGTGCTCCTTCTGGCTGAATTCCAGACCAAGACAGTAATGGAGAAGTCCGAGATCTATCATCTAAAAATATTTGCACAAGTTTTTTTTGACAGTAGAGATCATAGTTTTTGAACTCCCTGTTATGAGCAGATCATCCACATTGCTTCTTGTTGTGCTAAGAGACAGGACCGGATCCCAGATGAAAAATGTATCCGGAAGTTGACTTGCGATCATCAAATGATCCGGCATAGTCGGAGTCCGTGTATCCTTGCAAGAAGAATTTGTTGTTCCTCTTGTATTCTAGGCCATATTCTATAGTACCACGGACATATTGAAGAACACGTTTCTTGCTTTCCAATGAGTGGTCTTAGGCTCCTGCATGAACCTTGAAAGATAGTTGATAGCAAAAACGATATATGGCCTAGTATTGGTCAGATATATGAGACTCCCAATCAACTGTCGATAGAGAGTACCATCTACCTGAGGTGAGTCATCATATCGCGATAACTGAAGTCCATTCTCCATTGGAGTTGTCGTTGGCTTGCAGTCAGTCATGCGATATTTATCCAGCAATGTCTTGGCATACTTTTTCTGAGACACTTTGATGGAGTGCTCCTTCTGGATGAATTCCAGACCAAGACAGTAATGGAGAAGTCCGAGATCTGTCATCTCAAAATATTTGCACAAGTTTCTTTTGATAGTAGAGATCATAGTTTCTGAACTCCCTGTAATGAGCAGATCATCCACATAGAGTACAAGCAACACTATATCAGAACCTTGTTTCTTGAAATAGAGGTTTGCATCTGATGGACATCTCTTAAATCCATGCTGCATAAGGTGATTGTCCATTTTTATATACCAAGCTCGAGGAGCTTGTTTCAGACCATACAAGGATTTGACCAATTTGCAAACTTTCTGCTGTTGGCATTCCACTTCAAATCCTTCAGGCTGAGTCATATAGACTTCTTCTTGGAGATCACCATTAAGAAAGGCACTTTTGACATCCATCTGGTGAACTTTCCACCCATATTGTGCTGCCATAGCACACATAACCCGAATTGTGGTCATCCAAGCAGTAGGTGCAAAAGTTTCTTCATAGTCGATGCCTTCCTTTTGAGCATAGCCCTTCGCAACAAGACGGGCCTTATGCTTATCAATTGTTCCATCTGCCTTGTACTTGACTTTATATACCCATTTGTAGCCAATGGGTTTCTTTCCATGCGACAGATCAACAAGCTTCCAAGTTTTATTCTTCATTAGAGACTCATACTCTGTATCCATAGCGGCCTTCCACTGAGGCTCACTGAGAGCATCTTGCACTGATGCAGGTTCAAGACTATCTATGGTAGACATGAATGCCCTGTCATCATCAATATCCATATCCTCAACTTCTGTACTTGGAGTCACGTAAATTTCCTCAAAATATTGACAAAGATCATCAACCTCACCAGTTTCTCTGGCTTCTCTTTCCTTTTGAGCCATACTGCATGTACGAGGTCTATCCAAATTCAAATTGGGAGGAGTGGATAAATTTGTGTCTCTGATTGTATTTGTACACCATTTATGATTCTTCTTCGGTGGTGGTGAAGAAGATGTAGAAGGACCTCCTGTCTCTGTTGACGAAGGAATCTTCTCTTCCTTAGGTTCCACAATATCTTGGTGTATTGTAGATGTGCTCTGTGATGTGAAAGCTTCATCAAAGACAACATCTCTGCTGATATGAATTTTCTTGGTCAAAGGATCTATCAATCGATATAATTTTGAGTGCTCAGAATAACCAAGAAAAATACATCTCAGTGTTTTCTCATCTAGCTTCTTCCTTTTCTCTTTCGGTATGTGCATGAAAGCTTGACACCCGAAAATACGTAGATGAGATATGGAGGGTTTTCGACCACTCCATGCTTCCTGTGGAGTCATTCCTTTTAGGGCCTTTGTGGGTGCCCTATTCAAAAGATACACTGTAGTGGTGACAGCTTCTACCCAATATTGTTGCCCAAGAGTAGCTCCTGTGAGCATACAACGAACCATTTCCATGATAGAACGGTTCCTTCTCTCAGCAACTCCATTCTACTGAGGAGTATAGGCAGTTGTTAACTATCTCTTGATCCCATGCTTATCTAGGAATGCAAAAAATTCATTAGAGGTAAACTCTCCCCCTCGATCTGAGCGAAGAGTTTTAATAGAAGCTCCTGACTCCTTCTCAACGGATTTCTTGAACTGCTGGAAGAATGCGAAAGCTTCAGATTTCAGTTGGAGAAAGAAAACCCACATCTTTCATGAGTAGTCATCTACGAATAACTGAAAATACCTCTTCCCTCCAACACTATTGGGTGTGAAAGGACCGCATAGATCGGTGTGAATTAACTCCAGAGGTTTTCTTGCTCTTGTAGAGCTCTTCTCAAATGGTACTCTATGCTGCTTTCCTACCAAGCAGTCAGAGCACACTGGCAATGTGGCAGAAAGGTAAGGAAGACCCTTTACCATATCATACTTGCTGAGCTCAAGTAAGTAGCCAGAACTAAGATGCCCATATCTCTTGTGCCATAGGGAAGTTGCCTCCTTAGTAGAGACAATCAGGGCAACATGTGGAGTAGAGATAGCATCTAGTGCAAATAAGCCGTGCTTGTATGAAGCTGTTGCAATCTTCTTACCATTCCTGGTAATTGTACAACACTTCTTTCCATTCTCAACATGAAAGTTGACAACCATATTTCTGTCCAGGATTTGTGTCACTGACAACAAATTGTTGGCCAATCCCGGAACATAGAGGACTTTGTCAATCTGACACTTGCCATCAGGAAGAGTGACTAAAATTGTACCCTCTCCCTGAACCCTATAGGTTTTATCATCAGCAATGGTGATAGGTTTGCCCTCTTTGGCCTCAAATGATTCAAACCATGATTTGTCGCCAGTCATATGTTTGCTAGCTCCAAAATCGACATACCAAATAGGATCCCTCTGAGTGGAATCTGTGGTAGTCATGAGCACCTTGTGTGCCCATTCAGAATCTGAGTCAGATTCTTCAACAGCAACATTCACCTGGGGTTTTTTGTTCTTATTTTGTGGTTTGTTTTGGCCTTTTCGCTTGTTCTTATGCCAACACCTGTTGGTGTCATGGTTGTCTTTCTCACAGATCTTGCACCACCTCTTCTTCTGTTGAGGTTGTTTGCATTTTCCTTTCGTATCCTGTTGAGAATTTCCTCCTTTCTAAAAGTTGCCTCCTTTTTGCCCATTACCTTTCTTCCTAGAACCCTGCCTGTTGGTGTATAGGGCTATATTGGAAGAATCATCCTTGCGAAGTTGGTGTCCCTCCTATTGTTGAAGCAGATTGACCAACTCGATGTAGGTAATTTTTCGTTGAGACACCTGGATGGAGGTTATCAACATATCAAATGAAGAAGGTAAATCTCTCATCACAAGTGAAATGAGAAGCTTTTCGTCCACAGTATCTCCTAGAGAACTCAATTTCTCTTTCAACAGACACTCTGCACAGAAAGATTTCAACTGTTTCACCCTGTCTCAAACTCAGGTTATGAAGTTGTTGTTGAATATGAAGAATGGTGGATTCATTCTTCCCATCATATATGGTTCTAAGGGCATCCCATGCCTCTTTACCACTTGCTTTGTCAGCTATATGAGGTTGCACTTCATCTAAAATAGCAAACAAAATGAGCACCTTTGCTCTACTGTCTTTCTTGTCAAAAGCTATCTGATCTGCTGAAGGACCTCGTGGATCTCGCTATTGGTGAAGGCCTAGTTGCTACTCCAGTAACAATATCCCACAAATCTTCCATTTGGAGAATAGCCTTCATCTTATGTTTCCATGGTGTATAATTTGGACCTTTCAATAACTGATGCGGATCAGTCATCAACTTTGCAACAGCGGCCATAGTGAAGGTTCCTTATATCACCAAATTGGTCCCCCTTTCGATATACCTTTTGCTAGGCCAATATACCGTACAAAATACCCGCCCTTACGTGAGGGAAACTATAGGTATTTAGAAAGATAAACAAAAATCACCCGCCCTTATGTGAGGGAGACTATAGGTGAGTTTTAGAGATCATACGATACGTGGAACATAAGCGGTACTGAAAGGGAATCGCCTTGTTGATGGCACCTACCATAGAAGATTCTTCTCATGTGTGGGGCGTAACTTCCCCTAAACACTATGAAGAATACTTCGTCAGGATTTACGCCTAAACACAAGTGCGATAAAGGGTAGTGGATGGAGTAAAAAAATGCAAAAATGGCGTACTTATTCCTCCCCGATGATTTATAGAGAACAAGCTCAGACGTCGTTATAGCAACTATATTAGGCGGTGGATACAGTAGCCAAATCAGGATAGCTTTACCTGTAAGTGCTGGCCAGAGGTATCACAAATACCGAACGCTGCAGTGCAATAAAATTGCATAGATGGGTTTTATATTCCGGGGACTTAGGGAGTGTTTTGATTTTAATTTTTAATGTTATAGTGCAAAAATGAAATATGCAACATACAACAAAAAAAATTGCCCACAAGAATAACCCACAAGGTGTCGGTCACAGCCGAAAATGCACCTTTTACAATGCCAAATTGCTATTTTTCGAAAAATTACTCACTATCCCCCTTTGATTTTTGAAAAAATATCCCCCCTTAAAAGGATTTCTTTAACAAAGAATTTTAATAATTATTATAAATTTAAAATTAAAATAAATAATTTTAATTTATATAGTTTTTAAACTTATAAAAAATAAATTAAAATTAAAATTTTAATTTATAAAGTTAAAAAACTATTAAAAAAATTAAAATTAAAAATTTTAATTAAAAATTAATAATTAAAAAAATGACTTTAAAAAAAAATATACCTTGGGGGGGTCGGCGGGATTTGAACCCCCGACCTGCAGGCTCCCAGAGCCTTACCGCACAGCTCACTGCCAAGTGAGCTTGCGGGCTGATCCGAAGAGATCAGTGGGCCTCCTCCGTTTTCAACACCCTCTGCAGCGGCCTCCGACTGCTATGCGGCTTCCTCTCTGCAAGTCGCGGCGGGCTCTGGTTCTCCTTTTTTTTTTTTTTTTTTTCGAAAAAAATTCGCCCGGGGGGTTACGTCGAACCGCCCTATATTCTGTTTTTTTTCCGAATTTTTTTTTTTCACCTGCGTCGACTGCTCTTGCCCGTTTTTTTTTTTTAAATAAATCAGAGGGGGGGCCAAGGCCACGCGCAGCGCGTTTCGCGCTGCGTGTAAATGGCCGGGAGCGGGGGGGGTTTATACCCCTTTAATTCCTGCGCGGGAGGGAATTTAAAAATCCCGCACGGGGGGGCTCTCCCCTCCTCTCATACGGGCCTGTCGCGCGACAGGCGCCTGCCGCTCTGTCGCGTAGTGCGACAGTTGCTATCGCACTATCGCACATGGCCTTATGTCAGCGCCTGCATGCGAAGGGCTAGCAGCTGGCCCTGCATTGGCATGCGGGGGGCTGACAGCTGGCCCTGCATCGGCGCCTGCGCGCAGAGGGCTGGTAGACGGCGTCAGCACGCGGGGGGCTGACAGACGTCTGCATCTGTCAGCGCATTCTACGCGCAGGGGCAGACGTCTGCGTCTGTCACCATGCGTACTCTAGACGCTTCTCCGGCTATGCGCGGGGACGTCTGTTCAGCGGGAGGCGAAATTTTTTTTTTTTTTTTTATTTCACTGCATGCCTCCTGAGCTGCAATCACACGACGAAAAAAAAATTTAAAAAAAAATTATGCACTGCGCATCCACCTCCAACCTTCGCCTTCTCATAGTTCCCTGCAACTTGGCTCTGATGCCATGTTAAGAATGCGAATTCACGTTTGCATTATCAAACAGGGATTAAATAGTATATCAGTAGCTGGAAATAGCCCATCTGGCGTAACTGAACTGTTATGTAGTTGTAACAGTAGTCCAATAATGTAATACAGATGAAACTAATGAACAGAATGAACAGTACGCTAACAACGCATTCAAATAATCATTGAAAAAGACAATCATGCCCCTGCTTGGGGCAGCAAACAAGCAATAATCACAAGCTGATCAAACACTTGGCATTCCTGAAGCATGAACACAAGGTTCCCCCGTGGACAAAATGTTGTGCCCTTTGCCTATTCATGACTGATCAATGTCCAAGCTCAAGTCACACCTCACCAAAATAGGTTAATACTTGAAATAAAATTCCTTAGCTCGTCAAAAGCAAGGATTCAAGAATGCATGCCATTTACATGCTTGGGGAATCAAGAGTTGGTTAGGCTACTGAGAAACCCTAATCATTAGTGCTTTGGTTATCTATTTTTGCTCAACATTGTGGCTTGCACAACGCTTCCCAAAAAGGGGCATCTGTAGACACCAAAATAGCACCAATCCGATTATGTGATGACAAGCGATGATTGCATTGACACAAACAGCCCCTAGGACAGCCCCCAGAGGTTAAACAATGGTCCTAACCACTCCCAAAAGCAGTTTTGAGGGTCAAAAGTCAATTTTGCACCTTTTTGGCACCTTTTTCTCTACTCGTCCCACCCAGGGACGAATTCAGACTGGTATTTGTCCCACCCTAGGACGATTAAGCAATCGCTCCAGGGTGGGATGAATAGCAGGTTTGACTAGCAAAAAGTCAAACCTCGGCAACTCCGCCAGTTAAGCGAGGCTTCAGGCCATGCAATTGCGAGGAACGGCTCTAAATCAAGAAGAGAGACTTCAATCATGCATGTCTTTATTTTAGAGACCTCATGCAAGAAGCTTTTTAATCAGGGAGTTAGCTTTTCTCTGAAAATAGGACAGTTAACTCAAGAGGCACCCTTGCATGCGCAATTCAAACAAGGAGACCCTAAGGTCTATAAAATGGGGAGTTTTCCCACCCAAAATATATACAGAGAAGGAGCATTTGAGCAATGAAGTGCTGCCAATTTCATACCTAACTGTGATTTGTGCTTTTACATCCTTAATCTCTCATTCGAAAGGGAGGTTATTGGGTGACTATTGGAGGCACAAATTCGTACCAAAAACGCAATTTTTGACCACAACTATCCACCAGATTTGTCGACAACATCCCATAACCAGTTTTGGATCCATCCCAAGTGGATTGGTTCCAAAACAGTGCTTCAATCGATGGGCGTCCTACCCCCGGGCGCTCCCCAAACTATCACAGTGCTAATTTCCCCACCCCGAGATGATTAGAAATCTATGATAGATTTATTGTTTTTTTTATTTTGCATCTGATTCTAGATAGGTTTAATAGGTTACAGTTCAAATTTCATGTCATTCTGATTATTTTTGACCAGGTTATTACTGTTTCCTGCTTTCACTAACTTGTAGAGGCCATCTTCAAAATATGGATCTTAGAGGCAAAATTGGAGAAATCTGAGCATCTAGGTCATCCCAAAACGCCCCCAATTAGCTAACCCCAAGTTTGTAGGTCTTTTGGAGCTTCCTAAGTAGGACATTGAATAGGGTGCTTTCTGGCGAATTCTTATAGTCCTATTCGTCCCACCCTGGAGCGAGTACCTATCTATGAGGAATTTTTAGACTGTTCTTTTTGCAATGGTCTTCTGATGATATTTTTATGCTTTTGTCAAATTTTTAGGTCAATCAGAGGTCATCTGATAGTCGTTTTATTATTTTCATGCTTTTACTAATAGTAGGCCTTGGGAAATACATGTTTCATTTGGTCTGCAGGTATTATTAATATTTTATGTTTCTTTGAATGAAATTTTCCAACAACATAGGAGCAGGAAAGAGCAAAGAATCACATACAACAGTGGCAGCGATGTTTTGGTCCACCCATCTTACATGTGGGCACGCGAAAGAAGGATTGTTAGCCATGGATCTTGTGACAAGAAACACATTTGACTCTCCTATCCCCTAAAAATGAAGGAGATGTATTGTAACACAATTTTTAAAGCGTATCAATAAAAGAGATTACTATATTTCGTATTGCTTTTATCTTGTGTCGATTTGCATACGTTATTTCTTGTTCTTGTGGCATATTCCTTTTTGTTTCCTTATCCTCGTGCTTTCAGTACTCCTTAGAATGAATTGCACATCCTTGGTCAAATTTTCCACTACAACAAGGATTTCATCATGTTGAAATCTCTTATTTGAAAGTCCCACTATATAATCCATAGATATGACCTGCCACTTTCATACTTGTATGTCATGTGGGTATAGATAACTTGCTGGATGTTGATGCTCACCTTTGACATTTTGATATTCAATAAATTTAGAAATAAATTCATTGATGTCCTTCTTCATCCCTATCCAAAATAAGTTCATTTTCATGCTTTCCCTCATTTTGACCCCTCTAATATAAATAGCATAGGGATATATATGTACGTCTTGCATAATAATTCACCTTAGATCATTAATTTTTGGTATGGAAACCCTGTATTTATAGCATAAGATTCCATCCTTAATGGTATAATCTTTACTATATTTATTTTTACTTGTCATATTAGCCTCAACATCCTTGCAAAATTGATATTGGGTTTGCTTCTCTCTAACTTATTTCATCAAGTCCACATGGCTGCAGGTTATAGTAGTTATATGACTTCATCTGCCTAAGGTATCTATAACTTTATTTTCATTACCTTTGATATACTCAATACCAAGTTGTATTAATCTAAGAACTTGATTCACCTTCTCTATCTTGCATTAAACATCATTTGAGTGAAGATATACATCAAGCTTTTGTTATCAATTCTAATCTTGAATTTTTTACCTAACAGATAGTGCCACAACATATTAAGGGTATGCACCACTACTTCAAGTTTTAATCATGTGTAGCATAACTTACTTCATGTTTCTTGAGTTTCCTTGAATTATACACCACCACTCTTCCTATTGGAATATGATCCCTCCTAATACTTCAAATGATGCATTTGTGCATACCAAGAAATTATTATGTAGATCTAGAATTTTATAATAGGTTTTTTAGTGAGTTTCTAGTTTAGTAACTCAAAAGTTACTTCACACTTACCTATCCATTTAAATTATTTTCCCTTTCTCTAAAGACTGGTTATAGAATAGGCAATCTTAGATTAGTTTTTCACAAAGCATCTATGGTAGCCTGTGATGCATATAAAACTTAGTATCTTAGATACATTGGTGGGTTAGGGATAACTCAAAATGCCTTCTCTCTTCTTAGGGTCTATTCTTATTCCATACATAGATATAATATTCCCAAGATACTACACCTTAGGTTCATAAAAGTTACACTTTGAGAGGTTGCTATAAAGGTAGTTTTCTCTTAACAACTCAAGTATCTAACTATCTTCTGAATACATTGTTCATCAGGTTCATTATGGTTGTTGGTGCATTAGTCATTCCAAAGGGTAACACTGTGAATTCATGGTGCCCATAATAGGTCTTAAAGATGGTTTTGAGAGTATCTTCCACATGGATTCTCAATTGATGATATATTTATTTCAAGTCCATTTTAGAGAATATGGTTATCTATTTCAATTGGTTAAACAAATCCTCTATTATAGGTAAGGGGTATCTATTATTGATGGTCATATTTGTAGACACCAAAATCCAGCCACTTGTAAGTCATCTATACCTTCCTGCCAGCCACTTGTAAGTCATCTATACCTTCACCGTGACCATGTGTCAGTCATTCATCCTTCCCGCCATTAGTTGGCCCAAATCCACACTTTCCCACCATTATTTGGCCCAATTTCACTTTTCCCACAATTTTTCATCCCCAAATTTATTTAAATTAATATTTATATATATATTTTAATATTTTAATATATATATATAAATAAAGTTTAAGTGATTTAATCTGAGCTGTCCATCCTTCATTTAATCTCATCCGTACATCCATCTTAATCAGTTTCACAACCTAGATTTATTCTCTACCCTTGGATCCACTTTAATCTTAGCCACACGTTCAAAGTGTCGTTAAAACCCTAAAGTGTGCCCTAAGAGTAGATTATAAATTGAGTCACCTTGATGACTCAAAGCTATCTATCTCTTCGGCTAAACCTACCTATCTTTCCTATCTAAGTCTGGAGTTGGATATTGCTGTTAATCCTGAGTCTTCTGAGTCTTCTGCGGCCCTAAGTCTGAACTAAACCCTTTTGCCGCATCCATCGCCACCGCCTGGTCTCGCCGCGTTAATAGGAAAAGGTATAGATTCATCTAAAGCAAGTAATATTTCTTTATGTATTAATCTGCTGTTGAATTCTGCATTTTGTTTATTTTTATTTCATAAATCTAGGGTTTTAGACTATTTCTGAGGGCTCACATAGTGGAGCCCTCTTATTAGTTTCTAACTCTTTGATAATTTTAAATGTGTGCAGGATTCTAGTGGTAGATCTGATTTGTTGATAGTAGCTGCTTAAGCTGGAGTGGTCCGAGCCAAAGGATACAACGAAGCCCACTCATTCTATTGAGGTTAAGGATACATTCTTCGGAGACGCCACCACATTATGCCAGCTAGGGTTTCGGAGAACCCTAGCACAAATTGTAACTTTGTATCACGAAAAGGGTTACGAGCCCTGTTGTACTTAAAAGGAGTTTCTAAACTCCATTGATTAATAAAAATCATTCATTTTGTACAACTGTTCTGCATTCCTTTATTGTGATTTCTTTATTTTTGTTTGGCGTTGTATCTTTAATCTACAAATGGCGATCATGGTGGGACCCCCTAAGGTTTCATGTTTTTAATACTTGCTTTACTGATCTATTCCTATTTTCTGTTTTATTTTGCAGGTTTCGAAAATCGTGAAATTCGTTGTTCCAGCGAACTAGGGTTTCTGAGGAGTTTGCAGAAAATGCAGCAGACGCAGAGCGGCGTCTAGAAGTCTGATCCGAAATGCAGAGGTGTGTTTCAGCCTGCGCAGACTCCCTTGGGCGTTTGAAGGCAGTTTTACAGAAAAAGCGTAGGCTTCCGAGTAAGTGCATTTTTTTTTTCTTTGTTAAACTGTACTTTTTACTTTTTTGGTTTTTCTGCTGTATTTTGTTTCTTTTTCAGATCATTGATTTAAAATGAACAAAAACTAAGTAATCTGGAAAAGAAAAGTTAAGATGTATATACATGTTTTTTGTTACATTTTTAGTTACATTTTTCTGCATTGCATTATTGGTTGTTGCTTGCATAAAAAAAAAAAAAATTGCATACCTAGCTGCATATTAGAATAGCTACAAATTATCTGTTTTAGTTATCTAAGTAGGACTATTGATTGGATGTCAATAGTACTCCTGCCATTGGGTGATTCCGAGCGAGGAGAAGTGGACGAACCTTCCGGTTGCTCCTTTGATATCCGATATCATTGGTAGGCGGGGGGTTTTAAACGGTGTACTCCACTTCTTCGGAGGAAATGGCATATTTTCAGTGGCCTCTTGCTTAGATCATTAGAACTTTTGATTTATAGCTTTGTATGTATACATTAGACAACTAAAACACTTAAAATAAAATTCAATGCATTTCATATTGCATTTAAAACAGTAATATCTGGATTTCATCACAAAGTATTGCTTGAAGTTTAGTGATGGTGGAATTCATCTCCATCCATTAAACTTCTGCCTCAGACACCATAGGTCACCCCCGAGCAAACTTGCTGGATTTCATCACCAGTAAGAATATCGTTGTCCTTTCCTAGCCATAGTTTTTTACCTTTTTTTGTGAATAATTCAATATTAGATCACATGCAAAATTCATAAATCAGACACTTAAAATTTACTGCAGATTAAGATCAGAAAATAATTAATCAACCGCAGGTAAGACACATTGGTTGAAACCTAGGTTGTGACTATTTTCTGATAATTTCTTTAGTGTAAATTTATCATTTAAGTTTTACATTCTTATTTTCTGAATTTGTTTAGATTTATTGCGTTATGGTCTTAACAAGGAATCAATCTAAAGTGTTAAATCTAAATAATCAAATGAATAATTCACAGAACATCCCCACCACCAACATGACCACTTATCCTAGTGAATTTTAGGCAGGTTTGCCTACAGGTCTTTCACGTCCTTCTACCATCTATCGCATGGCCATGCCCATGGAGGAAGACAATTTCTGTCATATTACCCACATTGATATGGCCCAAGTGCAAACTCACTTAAGAGATGGCACTGGTTATGTCCTTGAGCCAATCCAAGATTCCCCTATGCAAGATTCTATTTTTCAGTAGGATATTGCATCAACCATACCTACTAGTTTCACTCAGGTCTACACTAACCCTTTTTTTGAGGCTAATGTTGTATCTGCTCAGTCGGCTTCATCTCCAACATCTTCCCAGATGCTCAATTGTCCTCCTTTGGAGACAAATGTAGTGTCTTCCCGACCACTTTCTCCTCCATTTACCTGGGTGTACACCAATTCTCTCTATGAGGCTGGTGGAACCTCCTCTAACCATGACCAATTTCAACCCTCTTCTTCCCAAACCATTTATGGTTTCACCCTACCTGGGGCACAGTCTACTGTTTCTTCCCATGTACCGCCTACTTCAGCCACCTTCATTGCCCTTGCTATGCAGTCTCCTATGACTACCATGGCAGCCTACCCTCCACATTCATCCAATCATCCCACATCCCTTGGGTTAGAAATTAATAAGGTTAGGGAGTACCTCGACAAGTTGCTTCAGCAACAACAGCAACAAAATGCCCAACCACCTGTCGTAGTAAATCCTACACTCCAACCAATTTCTACCCAGCCAGCTTTTCTTAGCTCAGACCCCACCTGGGTACCCCAATATTTGGTGGTGTCCATTCCTACCCCACCTTTCTCCCAACCCGAGTCCAATTCATCATTCACCCCAATCACCTTCTTTACGGTATCATCCATACCAACAACTTGTCCATTCCACACCGCCTAATCCAGGCAATTTCATCCCATCTCATCATTTTTCCACTCCTCCATTGCATCATCATAATCATCAAACGAATCAAAATTTTCATGAAGATTCTCGACTCCATGCTATGCAACAACAGATTGACAACCTTACGCTCAACATGCCTGGCGCATCTAGTCAGAAACCTATGCTAAGGTCATTGATCAATCAACCAATTCATCCTTCGGTACCTTCACCGCCATATCCGACTGATTTCACATTATCGAAGTTTGACAAATTTTGAGGAACTGAGGATCCTCATGAACATGTGAGCTCATTCATGCATGCCTGCTTTAGAATCCAAAATAATGACGCTCTTATGCTCAAAACTTTTCCTCAGACATTAGGAGGAGATGTTGTGCAATGGTACAATCATTTACCTCACCATAGCATTTATGCTTACAAGCAATTGATTAATCTATTTTTAGAACGATTCTCCCTAAATGTACAAAGGAAAGTCTCATTGTCCGACTTATACAAGCTCAAGCAACATGACGATGAGACTGTTTATGACTTTGGAAACCGTTGGAGGGCTATCATTAATAAATTGCCATTCTCCCTACCAATGGAGGAGTTAACCAAAATGTTCACCTAGAGTTGTCTAAAACCTATCTCTTGGTTACTCCAATTACAACAATACAGGACTTTTGAAGAGGCTTTGGCCCAAGCAAGTATCATAGAAGACATTAAAGTCCAAGAGGGTGTTTTAAAACCCCGTAGAAAATAATGGCAACAAAGGGCCAACAATGAAATAATAATTATGGCCAAAACAAACAAGCACAGGCTAGTTCAGCCTCAAATGTTAACCAAGTTAATCAAGTGGTGGCGAGCCAGCCCGTAATGGCTCAACAACAACAAGTAATGCAAAGTCAACCGCAACCAATTGCTTATCATGCGGTACCCGCCCCTCCTCAACCAACTCACAATACTGGGCCAACCATGGAAACTCGACCTTGGCAAACAAATCGTCCCAAGCGATAGTTCACACCTTTAGATGAACCATATGTGGTCATATTCAAAAAGTTATATAGCACAAATCGAGTTAACTTTACCGAGTTTAAACCTTTAGAACCATCTAGAAGGGGAAGTATTACAAGGAGTACCTATTTTGTCCTTATCATAGGCAAAATGGACACGATATCAATAATTGTACAACTTTCAAACATGTGATCCAAGATCTTATTGAGATTGGAGCCATTAAATTGGATAGCCCCTTAGCCCAAAAAAATCAAAATCTTGGTGTATTTCAAACACCCCTTCCACATCGGGAGGAAGCTCCAACAACTTCAGGGGAGTAACTCAGGTAACTCCTCCTAATCAAGTCAACCATGTACAACAATACCAAGGTTTTGTGGGTACTATTAACGTAGTAACCCGGGGTCAAAGGGTGAACCAACCAAATTAGGCTGAACCACAGCCACCTGTACAAACTCTCAGTCCACCTCAGGTAACAGTGACCCAACGACGTGCTAGTACTTCTCAACAACCGCTAAATCATTCTACTCAATGCCAACGACCCATCATGTCATTGAGTAGCCGATTAACTACCAGTTTAAAAATGGCTTCTGCCAAGTTATCGATCTATGACCTCATTCAACAATCTCCCCCGCATAGAGAGGCATTAATGGAAATATTAAAGTCAATCGAGCTTCAAAATCAAGATACTAATGCCTTCAAAAACTTTGTGGGGAGTATTCAAACATGCATGGAGCCCTCCATCACTTTCTATGATTTTGAAGTCAAACCTTTGTCAACAGAAAGTATAGATCGATCACAAGCCATTCAAGAGAGTCTTAATTGACACCGGTTCCTCAATCAATATCATTACAACATCGGCGTTGAGTAATCTAGAGATGTCGCCATCCCTTATCACCAAGTCGACTTTTACTCTTAAAGCATTCAATGATGCTTTATCTTCCACGGTTGGCACGGTTATCTTGCCCATTGAGGTAGGGGCCCGAAATTTGCATACCTTGTTTCACATCTTGGAAGGGTCCATGGCATACAATGTATTTCTTGGATGGCCTTGGCTTAGGGAGATGAGATGTGTCCCTTCTATACTGCATCAATGTCGGAAGTATGTATATGAGGGACAGGTTCATTGTGTACCTGCTGACACTGAACCCTTCAAACATTGCAACTATGTCTCAAATCCTTATGAGATTGTGTTGCCATCCACTCATATTTTCTTGACCCCATATACTTCTTCTATACCATATTCTTCTAAAGCTCCCATTCCTGAGGAGCTACCCATCATATCGCAACCATCTTCCTCTTCTGCTATTCCATCTCATTCACCACTTTCTTCATCTCCTAATATTCCTTCTTCTTCATCAGTGACCACATGCACATGTGGCCATGACCAATCATCTCTTTCCACGTCATTACCCCCTTCTTCTACACCTTCTTCAACATCACCTATTATTCCTCCATCTTCCCAACCATCACCAGGTGATGTTTCACAAGTCAGTGAAGCATCAACCCAACCAAATCCTTCCAATTCTTCTATCCCACATTTTTCCATTCCATCATCTAGTCCATCTCTCTCCCAAGTCAAGGTCCATCTCACTGATGCAGGTATTGGTGAGTATGCCATCCAAGATGTCCACATCACACCGTTCAATGTGCAAATAGTTAAAGATTTTGGTCGTCCACATGACCAAAATTTATCCATTGGATCGGTTTATAACATGGGCTCTATGCCAAATTCCATTAATTTTGTATATGGGGGAATAGAGTCATCTTCTAGTCCTACCACCATACCATAACCCAAGCATCCAGTCCCTGCCAATATCGAAAGGATGGAGGGTTTTCCCTCTCGCTATTTCCATAGACATAATTGGCAGCAATTTGGCCTAGGTCGATACGAGCAAGGGGTAACTGAACGCATCGATATGCCATACCAGAGACCCACTGAGCGTTTTGGTGCGGGCTACCAACCACTTCCATCCCTTTATTCTTTTGAACAAGCTTTTCAAAGCATTAATCTTAATTCGGAAGAAGAAATCCTCCACCCAGACGAATCCGAAGATGAAGCCTATGAAGAATTTGACGTCATGTCAAATGGTGATGAATCTGAAGAAGAGTCGGCGCCAATTGTTACCCTCACTGAACAAGACGAGTTTTATCTCCAATTGTTCCCTCTCCAAGAAGCCATCTTTCGCTTGTTTCTTCCACAAGAACGAGGTGAACCACCCCCTCCGCAACATCCATAAGCCATAATCCAAACCTGTATTATATGTATATACTAAAATAGTGTTTTTCACCACTACCAAAAAAAAAAAAAAATCAGAAAATTCCCAAAAAAAAAAAAAAAAAAAAAAAAAAAACTAAAAAACTATGTTGTTTTGCATTTCAGGTCTTCCGAGGTCTTCACCGGTATTCCATTCCATTCCGCCCATCCTTTCTTCCATAATTTGACAATGAATTTTGAAGACTTATTCACCCCGCTCCATAATCCATATGATCCGGATAAGCCAATCTTGATCAACCCAAGCCTGATTGACATGGATTGGATTTCATCCTCTCCATCTATTTCAGAGTTCATCCTTTTCGAGGAATTGTTAAGGGCTTCCACCAACTACATTCTTCCTTCACCTCCACATTCACCTTCATCTTCTAAGACAGAGGTTTTCCAGGCAGACATAGATGAGAGCAAAGCACAGGAGCTTGATGACATTTTAGATGACATAAATCTGATCCCTACTCCCCATCAACTTGAGGAAGGTTCCCACATGTCTATTGAAGAAACTATCGATGTAGACCTTAGTCCAGACCAAGATGGCACCCAAATTGTGAAACTGGCTAAAAGTCTATCATCAGAGGAACAAGAGCAAATGATTGCTCTACTCAAGCGAAAGAAGGAGATATTTGCATGGTCTTACAAAGACATGCCAGGCCTAGACCCTAATTTGGTTGTCCATAACCTCACCTTACAAAAAGATGCTAAACCTGTCAAATAGAAACTTAGGAAAATGCATCCTACCGTGGCCCTCATAGTTAAATAGGAGATTCAAAAACTTCTAGATGTTAAATTTGTCGTCCCGATTGATTATCCTGAGTGGCTTTCTAACATGGTACCCATTCGCAAGCCTAATGGGGGGATACGTGTTTGCACCGATTTTCGAGATCTAAATAAAGCGTGTCCTAAGGATGACTTTCCTCTTCCAAACATTGATACTCTTGTCGATACCTACGCTGGTCATGAAATGCTTTCATTCATGGATGGATTTTCAGGATACAACCAGATTCGAATAAACCCTGAAGATCAACACAAAACAGCATTTACCACACCTTGGGGAACTTTTTGTTATAGGGTGATGCCCTTTGGCCTTAAGAACGTAGGTGCAACCTATCAATGAGCCATGACTTATATTTTCCATGATTATATGCATAAGATTATTGAAGATTATGTGGATGATTTATTGGCAAAATATAAAACTCAACAAGAGCATTTTGATGTATTGGAAAAAGTTTTTGATAGACTTCTAGAGCATAAAGTAAGGTTGAACCCTAAGAAATGTGTCTTTGGTGTTACCTCAGGCAAACTCCTAGGTTTTATTATCTCTAAACTAGGTATTGAGGTGGACCCAAACAAGGTCAAAGCCATTATGGAAATGTGTCCCCCAACTAATTTGAAGGAGTTGTGTAGTTTACAAGGAAAGATTAATTCAATCCGTCGCTTTATTGCACAAATTTCTAATAAATGTAGGCCATTTTGCCACCTACTACAAAAGGGGGTACAATTTTCATGGACAGATGAGTGTCAGAAAGCCTTTGATGACATCAAGCAGTACTTAGCGTCTCCGCCAGTCTTAGCTCCGCCTCGTCTAGGGGTCCCTTTCAATCTTTATATCTCAGCAATGGAATTTGCCTTAGGGACAATGCTTGCACAAAAGAATGAACAAAATCGTGAGCAAGCTGTCTATTATATTAGTCGAACATTGGTAAGCTATGAAACCCGATATGCTTATGTGGAAAAGTTGTGCTTAGCAGTGGTTTTTGCCACTAAGAAACTTCGTCATTATATGCTTAGCCATACAACATATGTCATAGCTAGAGAAAACCCTCTACGTTATATGATGTCTCGCACTTATAATAACACTCGTACCGCTAAATGGATAATGTTGCTTATCGAATTCGATCTTGAATTCATTAGCCAAAAATCCGTTAAAGGTCAAGTTATAGCCGATCAACTTGCGGAAGCTCCACTACCTAGTGATAATCCTTAGATTATTGAGCTCCCAGATGATTCGGTATTTGCTATCACTAAACAAGAAGAGGACATCATTCTGGAGGAATATGTTGACATCACACTATTCTTTGATGGCTCTAAGTGTGTGAAAGGTCAAGGCATTGGAGTTGTGTTTCATACACCTCAAGGGATTCCCATCCCTTTATCATTCAAACTAGACTTCCAATGCACCAATAATATAGCAGAGTATGAAGATTTTAGGTCTTCAATCAGCCATAGCTATGATTATTAAGCGTATTTGAATATTTGGGGATTCTCAACTCGTGGTTAAACAAATTACAGGAGAATACCAAGCCAAAGAACCTACCATTAAGCTTTATCATGATGTAGCAATGAAGTTGCTCTCTAAGTTTGATTGGTATGAGATCACTAGTTTGCCTCGTTCGACTAATAGATTCGCGGATGCCATGGCCTCTCTTGGATCATTGATTCCAAAGGACTCCCTTGGAGAGGTACAACCCCTAATCATTTCCACAATATCTAAGTCTGCAATTGTTTGTGCTGAGTCTAAGGATGAAAAATATGTTTGCTTTATCCATTCGAATCCATATGAGCCTTGGTCTAGTGAGATAGTAGCCTTCCTCAAGTTTGGAACACTCCCATCTGATTTGTCTCGAACTACCCGCCACTGTTTTAAGCAAAAGGCAGCTCGTTTTGTTCTTTTGGGGGATGTTTTGTATAAACGTGGATATGATGGAGTACTCCTCCACTGTCTAGAAGCAGGTGAAACACATAGAGCTATTGCTGAAGCCCATGATGGTACTTATGGTGGTCATTTTAGTGGAATGGCCATTGTGAAGCGTATTTTATGTATGGGGTATTATTGGCCCACTATGGAACAAGATTGTTGCAAATATGTTAAACAATGTAAAAAGTGTCAAGAAAACGCTAATTTAATCCATATACCATCACAAGCTTTACAGCCCATCCAAAGCCTTTGGCCCTTCTCACAATGGGGTCTCGATTTAATTGGTAAGATTTCACCTACCTCTTCAGGACAACATACTTTCATCATTATAGCCACTGAATACTTCACAAAGTGGGTTGAAGCTGTTCCTCTAGCCAGTACGATAGGTCCTAGAATTGTGGAGTTTATACTTCACCATATCATTTGTCATTTTGGTATTCCCTCTAAAATTATTTCTGATAACGACAAGTCTTTTAAGAATAAGGATGTTCAAGCTCTTTGTGAAAAGTATAATATCCAACATAGTTTCTCAACTCCTTACTACCCACAAGCCAATGGACAAGCTGAAGCTTCCAATAAGACCATAATTGCTATTCTTAAGAAACTTGTTAAAGAAAATCATAAAGATTGGCATACACAAATCCCCTTGGAATTATGGGCTTACAGAACAAGCATCAAAACTCTCATTGGGGCAACGCTATTTTCTTTGGTCTATGGAGCTGAAGCAATCATGCCTCTTGAGCTCGAGATCCCTTCCTTGCGAATTTCTTTGCAGGAATTTATCGATGATGATACTGCTAGACAAGCAGTCTTGATCAAATCACACTCATAGATGAAAAACGAATCAATGCTTTAGAGCATTTGCGAGTTTATCAAGACCGATTGAAACATGCTTACAATGCCAAAGTTCATCTAAGAGAATTTCAAGTAGGGGATCTTGTCCTTAAAGAGAATCAACAAAACACCAATGCATTGCCGCATCTTCGAGATAAATTCGTGACTAATTGGTTAGGTCCATATATGGTCACTAAAAGAGTGGGTAATGGAAATTATAGACTTGCCAGTTTAGAGGGAGAGGAAGAACCCAAACCACTTAATGTTATACACTTGAGGGCATTCTACGCATAGTTTGAATTTTATATGTACATATATACATGGCTTGTACAACAAAAAAGAAAAAAAAAAAGAAAAAAAAGAAAAACAAATAAAATAAAAATAATTTGCATTTCATTGCTAGTTGCATACATCTCATTCAAAAACATTGCATTTCATGTGCATACATCTCATTGAAAACCATAACATTTCATTTTCAGCCATAGTTGCATATCATGTTAGAGACCATTCTATCTTTTGGATATAAAATTTGGTCAAGCAAAAGTCATGTTGCCTTAATCTGGGGCATCTTCATAAAATCCATCAAACCGAATTGTCATTCGTACACCCATTTTCCATTTGCACATATTTACATTGCCAAAATGTTTTCAGTCACTCAGCCATTCCTTGTGTTTTAAGAAAACTTCAAAATGCATGTCAAAGTTCTCTAGGGCCATATCACAAATTACACTAAATAAAATCTTGAGTATTGGGAAATGATTTCAAAAGCGGTCTTGAACCTATCACATTTTCACATCTTAAAAACATCTTGTGTAAAAGAGAAATAACACCATCCTTGGGTTGTGCCTTGAAGTGAAAAGGGTAATCCTCATTTGTCCTATCATGCAAACATAGTCCATAAAACAGTGGTTCTTACCACTATCACAAGCAATCACAAAATATAAATATAAATAGAGTAGTAAGGATAGGGTAAAATTCTCATCATACTTCGGTTGAGAATTCGATTCCCCAAAGCTCTAAGGAAATGAACATTTTTCACACACCACTGATCCCAAATAAGTTGTAAGTATCGTACTACTTGTCCAGTCAGACGGATAGGTAGTCATCCCCAAGGCTTACAAAGGTCAAAAACAACATGGACTATGGAGTTAACCTTCACCGAAGCTATAGACGCTTGATTGGCAGTGGAGTATACTCATTGCGTGGCGACATGTCTCTCCTCAAATAGAGACCTCTGAATGCTCATACGGACAAACTAGCTTTGGGGTCTTCTCCATAACAGGGTTACCTAATTTATGCAAGATGAGGTTAATGAACACACTTGCACACACACAAGTTTTTGATTGCCTAGAGTCACTACCATGCTTCTGATTTGGTTAATGAACTCGCATGCACACACATTTGGTCCTAGTTGAATTAGGTAGTGTTAGTAAGTTTGTTTGATACCACTAGCATGTTTGAGTCTTTGTAAAACAGTCTTCCATATCAACCTCCATATCTTCCTCCATATCAACCTCCATATCTTCCTCCATATCTTCTTCCATATCAACCTCCATATCTTCCTCCATATCTTCTTCCATATCACCCTCCATATCTTCTTCCATATTCATGTCATTCCATACGTCATCCATTCACAAGCCACCAAGTTTGGTGCCCTTGATTAAACAATTATGATAACAGTTGGCTAAATCTAACTATCTAAAAGTATGAGTGCTTCTTAGTACATATTTCATTTACTTAGTCTTGCATTAATCATCCATAGATTTACATATCATTTACTTAGTCTTGCATTAATCATCCATAGATTTGTATGTTATATACTTAGTCTCGCATTAATCATCTATAAGTTTGCATTCCATTCCATCACATATGCATCAAAAACATTAAAACATATAAAAACATGCATCACAAAAACATAGGCATTCACACAAAAGAGAGTAAAACACCAAATAAATAAAAGCCATGTATATATATATATGTATAAAGGACAAACTATATAATGAATGCCAAAAGGCTACAATATACAATAGAGAACCAAGGCTCATAAAGAGTGCATCTAAGAACTAAGCTAACCATCAAAAGAGGACCCCTGAGACCTAGTAGGAGCCCTAGACCTAGTGGTGTGCCTAGACTCACTATGCCTAGAGACAGAGGAGGATGGAGGATCAGGCAACATAATGTGATGCCTAAACAATGTGTCCTCAAGAGCCTCAATGTAACGAGTCCTAAACCTAAGCCTAGCTATGTCTATCCCGTATCATTGCTCCCGCTCTGCTAGCTCTGCCTGGAGTCTCGTCACCCTGTCATCCTGGGGCACCCTGGTCGCTCCATCCAAGTCCGCCTATAGTTGGGCCATCCTCTCCTCCTGAGCAACTAACAGGGCATCCCGCTCTACCACCTGCTGCTCCAGCTAAGCTATCCTCTCGTCCCGGGTAGCTAGCATAGCATCGTGCTCCGCTATCTACTGCTGCAGCTATGCCAGCTCGTTCTCGTGCCCGCTAGGGGGTACCTCCCTAGCCTCTCTTGCGACCTCTCCTAGGCCCTCTTCGCCATCCTACCCATCATCTCCGCTCCTCGAAGCCTATCGTGCCATATTAATCTTTCACCTTCAACTATCAGATCGAAGGCGGGGACCCTCCCTGCGCTTGAGAACCTCCACGGTTCCCTCGCCCTCTCCAGCCCCAGCCTCGGGCTCTCCGGCTCTACCAGCCACCAATGGTGGCTCCCACCTCGGCTCTGTGGCCATCCATGTTGCATACTCAGCTGTCACCCTGACGTTGTCCACATTGGGGATCTCCATATCCTCATCGTCCTCTATCGCCTCCCTCCACGGCTCGGCACATGGAAAATCCCCCTCTGATCTGTGCCTCTGGTAGCGCACTGGCTCATCGGGGACATCTTGCCTCAATCCAACCTGGCGGAGTACTCGAGACATCTGTATGTACTCCGCCTCACCGTGGCTCCGCCCCACTAACCATTTGGCCTGTCGCACCCGTCTCAGGTTCTCTCCATCCCCGATCCACCTCGCCTCCCGCCAGGGCCTCCAAATGACTTGGACATCTATCAAGTCGGCCCATAGTCTCCTATACCATTACCCCAATTTCATGGGGCGGCTTGGCTGTCTCTCCTTTGCCACTGGCCATCTCCTACCATAAGCCTGGCTCACATCCCAGTGAGCCCATGGCAACCCCTCCGGTCGGGCCACTCTGAAGTGCTCCCAGCCCCAGCACTGGAGCACCACACTGCAACCCAGGCCCTTCCGGCCCCGTCTTCGAACCTCATAGAACTCCCTGTACACCTGCGCCAATAAAATGGGTGCCTAGGCATACACTACCCTATTAGTGAGCATCTCGCTCACTACACCCATCAGGTTCCATGGGAACCTACACCCGGTGCTATTCGGGGCCACAATGTTGGCCAACACGAACATCGTCAAAGCCTCCACCGCTCCAAACTCCTTGGCCATATACATGGCCAAGTATGGGATCCCCCCGCTCTCCGTCTGGATCTCCCTCCAGTCATCCCCAAACACCTTAGCCATATCCATGTCCCTATCTCATCCAAACTCCACCCGTGCCCCCTCCACGGGCACCTTGAGGATGCGGTATACATCCTCAAGCGTCACCGTCATCTCTCCAGTCGAGAGCTGGAACGTCCCCCGATCTGGATCCCACCTCTCGGCCAAAGCCGAGAGGTACCCCTCATCCACCCGAACTACCTCTAACCGGGCTGCCTCCACTAGTCCCACTACCTCCAATACCTCCTAGTCTACCTGGGACAACGACCTCCTCATCCCCGGAATGATAGGGGAGAATCGGTGTCGTGCCTCTAACACCCTAAGCTGCAAAACAATAAAACAAAAATTTGTTACAAATTTTTCCAAAAAAAAAAAAAAAAACACATAATAAGTACTTGCTTAAATGAACAACTACCTCAGCTGGCTACACTGGCGTGTCTGCTCCCATCTCCACCATAGCTCCCGCGTGCTTCAATCTCCCACACAACCTTTCACTCCACTCCCTCAGACGCACTTCTCTCAAGCTCGAACGCACAAATGAGCGAAATTCTCGCTGAAACTATTTAAATAGCTGATTTTGGTGCCCTGAAACGTAGTTGGGCATTTCATGGCGGATTCAGATGCAGTCCTGCGTCTGCAGAGCGCCTAAACACCAGCGGGTGTCTATGCCAACCACAAACGCAGATCGGCGTTTGGTGTCAGTATTGAATAAAGGAACAAAACCTGCAAAATTGAAGCTTACCTCCTCCAAATTTCATCAAATTGCATTCATCCATTCTTCTTATCATAATAAAACATTTTGTGAAGGTTACAACAGTTTTGGACACAAATTTTGTCATTTCGCTCAAAAAGTGCATCATTCATCATTGTTTTACAAATTGGGTTAAAAATATTCAAAACCTTCACAAAATTAACCACATTCATCAATTCTTCTGATCTATCATCAATTTCATTCTTCGTTCATCATGCATATTTTTGCCAAATCAAATTAAAGTAAACCTTGTATCTAGTGGTATATTCTATCACCTTGGCGATTGCAGCGATTTGAATCCATGCAATTCGGTAAGAGGATTAAACCACCATAAGGACACTTACCATTTATCATCATCAATTATTTCATTGTTTGAAAATTGAAAATCAATTTTGGGTATTCTACTTTTCAAGTGACCTCATACCAAGATTAATTTGCTCAACAGTTGTCATTGATGGCCTAGTTCATGGGGCCATAAACATGGACAATCTTTCATATCGTCATTATTTTAAGTCTTGCTAGAGATTGTGGCTACCTAGGTTGATTGGTTCCGACCCGAGGAATTATCCAAACGAGTCACTAGGAGCATCTCTCGAGTTCGGACTCTTTCATGCATCTTTCATCTCTCGCATATCAATGGCACCAACAAGGCAATTTTATCAACAGTATGGATTCACACACGGGAGTTGGGGCATCCGTTATCAATTTCTAATTTTACTATAATGGAATTCATCTTACATGATCATGGAATTTACAGTTTGGCAAAAATCCCTTTATAACCGTTGAGGCAGAAAACGGTCCATCTTTCACATCACTCATATCGTCTTCAATCATATTCTTTTCTGGTTTGTACACCAACCCCTTTTCTATTGGGACATAAACAGATGGTGCATGCACCAACCCTTTTTTTCACCGTTGGGGCAAAAACGGTTCATTATCTTCCAAATTTCTTCCAATTGGCTTGTGAGAACCATTCTCACTCGCCAATTGAGGGGGTAAGCTGAAAATTTTTAAATATTATTTTATTCTTTGGTCTTCAAAGTTGTGCTTTAGTCTTGAGAGAGAGTTGCGTCTGATCCAGCTTTTCAGGTGTCTTAATTTTTTGTGCTACATTGTGTCTTCACACAAAGCAGCTCAAAAAGGGGCATCTGTAGACACCAAAATCCAGCAGCCACTTGTAAGTCATCTATACCTTCCTACCAGCCACTTGTAAGTCATCTATACCTTCCTACCAGCCACTTGTAAGTCATCTATACCTTCCTGCCAGCCACTTGTAAGTCATCTATACCTTCCTGCCAGCCATGTGTCAGTCATCCACCCTTTCCCGCCATTATTTGGCCCAAATCCACACTTTTCCACCATTATTTGGCCCAATTTCACTTTTCCCACCATTTTTCATCCCCAAATTTATTTAAATTAATATTTATATATATATTTTAATATATTTTAATATATATATAAATAAAGTTTAAGTGATTTAATCGAGCGCCATCTCATTTTCTCATCAATCCATCCATCTTAATCCGTTTCACAACCTAGATTTATTCTCTACCTTTGGATCCACTTTAATCTTAGCCACACGTTTAAAGTGTCGTTAAAACCCTAAAGTGTGCCCTAAGAGTAGATTATAAATTGAGTCACCTTGATGGCTCAAACCCTATCTATCTCTTTGGCTAAACCTACCTATCTTTCCTATCTAAGTCTGGAGTTGGCTATTGCTATTAATCCTAAGTCTTTTGAGTCTTCTACGGCCCTAAGTCTGAACTAAACCCTTTCACCGCATCCATCGCCACCGCCTGGTCTCGCCGCGTTAACAGGAAAAGGTATAAATTCATCTAAAGCAAGTAATCTTTATTTATGTATTAATCTGTTGTTGAATTATGCATTTCGTTTATTTTTATTTCATAAATCTAGGGTTTTAGACTTTTTCTGAGGGCTCACACAGTGGAGCCCTCTTATTAGTTTCTAACTCTTTGATAATTTTAATGTGTGCAGGATTCTAGTGGTAGATCTGATTTGTTGATAGCAGTTGCTTAAGCTGGAGTGGTCCGAGCCAAAGGATACAATGAAGCCCACTCATTCTATTGAGGTTAAGGATACATTCTTCGGAGATGCCACCACATTATGCCAGCTAGGGTTTCGGAGAACCCTAGCACAAATTGTAACTTTGTATCACGAAAAGGGTTACAGGCCTTGTTGTACTTAAAAGGAGTTTCTAAACTCCATTGATTAATAAAAATCATTCATTTTGTACAACTATTCTGCATTCCTTTATTATGATTTCTTTATTTCTGTTTGGCGTTGTATCTTTAATCTACAATATTATTCATTATCTATCGTCAATCTAGGTATCATCCTTCTTATTTCGATTGTATTTTCGTTTTGTACTTTCCCTTCTTCACCTTGTATATTAGGTTTCTTGTTTGTTTCTCTTATTCTATAGTAATTCAATTCTTTGTGGAGTTGGAAATCTTAAGCACTCTATTTTGAATTCGTTGTTATCAACCTTTTTTTTCCCACCTCTTAAATTTCCACAAAAATAGTTCCTCCTCCTTTCATGGCCTTCTTAAGTTGTATTTTTGATAGTAACTAAGGTGATGCAGGAGCATCCGGAGGTGGAAGAGCAATCTTGCATCACCCAAAAATATTTTTTTCTCTAAGTACCAAGGCTGTCACGATATCGCGACACTTTTTGCGAAAAGGCGCCAAGGGGCCAAACTGTCGCGATATCGCGACGCTTTTTGAGAAAAGGGGCCAAGGTGCAAAATGGTCATGAAATCATGACATTTTCGAAGCAAAGGAGCCAAGGCGCAAAATGGTCACGAAATCGCGACACTTTCGGAAGCAAAGGCTCAAGGCGCAAAGTGGTCGCGAAATCGTGACACTTTCGAAAGCAAAGGCTCAAGGCACAAAGTGGTCATGAAATCGTGACACTTTCGGAAGCAAAGGCTCAAGGCGCAAAGTGGTCACGAAATCGTGACACTTTCGGAAGCAAAGGCTCAAGGCACAAAGTGGTCACGAAATCGTGACACTTTCGGGAGCAAAGGCTCAAGGCGCAAAGTGGTCACGAAATCGTGACACTTTCAAAAGCAAGGCTCAAAGGCGCAAAGTGGTCGCAAAATCGTGACACTTTCGGACCAAAGGCTCAAAGGCGCAAAGTGGTCATGAAATCGTGACACTTTCGAAAGCAAAGGCTCCAAGGCGCAAAGTGGTCGCGAAATCGTGACACTTTCGAAGCAGAGGCGATAAGGTGCAAAGTGGTCGCGATTTCATGACACTTTCTGAGAAAAGATGCCAAGGGACAAAGCCGTCACGAAATCGTGACACATTTTGAAAAGAAGAGCCGAAAGGAGCAACTGTCGCGAAATCGTGACCCAATGGCAGAAGTCGAGTGTGAAAGGCAAGGACATTGTGAAATCGTGACATGTCACGATTTCGCGGCCCGAAGGCGGAAAGCGAGTGCAAAAGGCGAAGGCATCGCGATTTCATGACGTGTCACGAAATCGCGGCCCGAAGGAGAAAATAGAAGCCGAACGCCAAAACGTCACGATATCGCGACCGAAGAGGAGAGAGAGAGTAAGGAAGCAAAAACGTCGCGATATCGCGACAGAATGCTCACGACTCCAGACAGGCCGACGGTTGCAGAGGCCATTGCAGAAGGGCACGTGGCAGCAAATTACAGGTGGCCATAGAGCACTAGGCGGTTACAGAGGCCATTGCAGAAGGGCACGCGACAACAAATTACAGATGGCTATAGAGCACTCCTATGAATGATGACCCGGCGGGTGGATGGACAAGTGGCTACAGGGCACTCCGCCATCCCATGCCATGATGATTGGAGACACCTAGCAGCAATATGCAGGCGACGATAGAACATTCATGCGTGCGGTTACAGGGAACCCCGCATTCTGTGTAATGATGTCCGAAGGGGGTCGGGTCTGTTATAAAAGGCAGTGCATACATTGTAAAAAGGGTTGGCCATTTTGTATCTTCTGTAATTTGAATTCGAAAGCTGTTAATGAAATTTGTTGATTTTTCTGTGTCTTATTTCAGTTCTGCTTCAAGTGGTATCAGAGCCAGAAGGTTCTGAGTGCACGAACCGATCGTCGACAGTGAGGCAGTTTGCGCCAGGATTGTGGTTGTGGGTTGTGAGGAAGCGAGCAGGATGCCTCCGCGTAGGAACCGTGGTGGTGTGAGGAATAGGGGAGCAGAGGTCGATCTTAGAGCCTTGCAGAGGCAAGTTCAAGCCCTGCAGGAGGAAATCAAAAGAGGAGTTGAGCCAAGAAGGGAGGAACCCAGTGAAGATGAAGTTTGGGAAGAAGAGGGTCCATCTGATGAAGAAGAAGCGTTGGATCCAGCAGAGGCTAGGCTGTATAGGGCCATATCCCAGATCGGGAAGAAGTCGAAGTTTGACGTCTCCACCTATTCTGGGAATCTCAATCTCGAGGAGTTGATAGATTGGATCAACGACATGGAGGAATATTTCGAGTATGAGGAGATCTCAGATCCAAATCGGATCAGGTTCACAAAAACAAAGTTGAAGGGACATGCTAGCATCTGGTGGAAAGGAGTACAGCTAGAAAGGAACAGGAGGGGAAAGGAAAAGATCACCAGGTGGGATAGGATGGTAGAGAAATTGAAGAGGCAATTCATCCCCACGGATTATGAGTTGGATTTGTTGAGGAAGATGTAGAGTCTTAGACAGGCAAGTAAATCTGTCAAGGAGTACACGGAGGAGTTCTATCAGATCTCGATTAGAACCGGCCATTCTGAGGCGAATAAGGAGAAAGTCGCACGCTACATCAATGGATTGAGAACCAGCATTCAAGAAGAACTGAGTCTGGTTAGGATGAGCACGGTTGAGGATGCATACCAGTTTGCATTAAAAGTGGAAGAGAAACTGAATAGGAGATTTGATGGTAAGCAGAGAGGAAAGGAGAGGGGTGGAAGAGCTGGTGGAAGGACCAATGGAGGAAGATACAAAGATTTGGGGAAGACTGGTGAAGCAAGCAGTAGCCAAAACCAGAAATAAGAGAAAGAGGAGAATACCCAACGCCCACGCAATCAGAACAACAACTACCCGAGGGGAAGAGGTAGGCCTGGGTGAGGGTTTGGAAGAGGTGTCTTTCGAGGAACCTGCTTCAACTATAGAGAAGAAGGACATCGGGCATACAACTACTCGCAGCATCAAGAAAGGCCAAATCGAAGACCTGAGGGTCAGGCCCGAGCTGCTGTAGCAGACGAAGGTGTCGAATCTGAGCACTCTGAGGAGGCAGAACGAGGAGAGGCGATGATCATCAGAAGAGTCTTGTTGAATGAAGAAAAGAAGGCAGATCAGAGGAACAACCTGTTTCGCACAAGATGCAAGTGCACAGGCAAGGTCTGTAACATCATCATCGATAATGGAAGCACTGACAACTTGGTCTCTAAGGAGATGGTTGCCAAGTTGCAGCTGGAGAGAAGAAAACACCCGCACCCTTATCGGATTGCATGGTTACAAAAGGACCATCGGGTGCTGGTCAGTGAGCAATGCCTGGTGAAGTTCAACATTGGAACTTACCGAGATGAGGTCTTATGTGACATCTTGCCTATGGATGCATGTCACTTGCTGCTTGGGAGACCATGGCAGTTTGATCGAAGTGTTGTACATGATGGTCGAGCCAATACATATTCCTTGTCAAAAAATGGAGTTTGCCATAAGTTGAAACCCCTGAAGGAGGCGGATGAGAAGGTATGCAGCAGTGCACGAGTCTGTCTAGTTGATGGAAGAAGATTTTTAGATGGCCTGAAGCCAGATCATATGTGCTATGCAATAATCCCTAGGGTTAGGGAAGAAGAATGCAAGGAAACTCCAGTGGAAGTCATGGGACTGTTAGAGGAGTTTCCAGATATCATTTTTGATAATGTTCCCGAAGGTTTACCACCTGTTAGGAAGATCAGTCACCACATAGATTTGGTGCCTGGATCGAGCTTGCCGAATAAGGCTGCACACAGAATGATGCCTATAGAAACTGAGGAGTTAAACCGGCAGGTTCAAGATCTGCTAAAGAAGGGGTTGATTAGGGAGAGTCTTAGTCCATGTGCAGTACCTGTAGTACTAGCACCCAAGAAGGATGGGGAGTGGAGAATGTGCACAGACTCTCGGGCAATTAACAAGATCACTATCAAATACAGATTCCCATTGCCCAGGATGGATGATATCATGGACTGTTTGAGTGGAGCTGAGTACTTCACGAAGATTGACCTGAAAAGTGGTTACCATCAGATCCGCATTAGAGAAGGGGATGAGTGGAAGACAACCTTCAAAACCAGAGAGGGGCTGTATGAGTGGTTGGTCATGCCATTTGGGCTAACCAATGCACCGAGTACCTTCATGCGGTTAATGAATGAAGTCCTGAAGGAATTTCTAGGCAAATTTGTTATTGTCTACTTGGATGATATCTTGATTTTTAGCAGAACCCTGGAGGAACACCTGATGCACATCAGGAGGGTTTTTGAGAAACTGCGGGAGGAGCAACTGCTGATAAATCTGAAGAAGTGTAACTTCGTGAAGAGGGAGTTAGTATACCTGGGATTTGTTATCTCAGTAGATGGTCTCAAAATGGACCCCAAAAAGGTGAGGGCTATCATAGAATGGCCTGCTCCAAGAAGCGTGACTGAGGTGAGATCGTTTCACGGTCTGGCCAGTTTCTACAGAAAGTTCATTAGAAACTTCAACAGTATTTGTGCATCCCTTACGGAGACAATGAGGGGGAACAAGAAGGAATTCAAGTGGACAGTTGGAGCAGACAAAAGCTTTGCTATGCTGAAGAAGAAGGTCACAGAGCAACCTGTCTTAGCACTTCCATATTTTAACAAGGTGTTTCAGGTAGACTGTGATGCGAGTGGTAGTGCCATAGGGGCCGTATTGAGCCAAGAGGGTAAGCTTGTTGCTTATTTTAGTGAGAAGCTCAACGATGCCAGGAAGAAGTATTCGGTATATGATCAGGAGTTCTATGCCATAGTTTAGGCTCTAAAGAAATGGAGGCATTATTTGTTGCCAAAGGAGTTTGTTCTTTATACTGATCATCAGGCACTACAATATATTAACAGTCAAGGAAAGTTAAATCAGAGGCACCTAAAATGGGTGGAGTTCTTGCAGAGCTACACCTTTGTGCTAAAGCACCGGAGTGGGAGATCCAATAGAGTTGTGGATGCCTTGAGTAGGAGGCAATGTTTATTGATGGAGATGAAGGTGGAGGTTGTAGGGTTTGCTGAGCTCAAGGGTTTATACCCTGTAGACCCCGACTTCGCAGAAGCTTGGAAAGCCTGCACTGCGCCTGTTACATTGGACAGGACTAAGTGGTTAAATTTTTTGATTCAAGATGGAATGTTGTTCAGGGGGAACCAATTATGCATTCCGAGGAGCTCAATGAGGGAGAATATCATCAAGGAAAAGCACAGTGGAGGTTTAGCTGGACACTTTGGTCGAGACAAGACCATCTCCCTTGTTAGTGAAAACTACTACTGGCCGCAATTGCAACAAGATGTGGCAAAATTCATGCAAAGTTGTAGGATATGCCAGATGGCAAAAGGTGTGAGGCAGCCTACTGGTTTATATCAACCACTACCTATACCCGAAAGGCCATGGGAGGATATTAGCATGGATTTTGTTCTTGGTTTACCCAGGACGCAGAGGGGACACGACTCCATATTTGTGGTAGTGGACAGGTTTTCAAAAATGGCTCATTTTATTCCCTGCCAGAAGACTAGCGATGCGGTCCATGTGGCTGGTTTATTCTTCAAGGAAGTGGTACGCCTTCATGGGCTGCCAAGGAGCATTGTGTCGGACAGGGATACCAAGTTTGTAGGGTATTTCTGGAGAACCCTGTGGAAGAAACTGAAGACGGATTTAAAATTTAGTTCTGCATACCACCCCCAAATAGATGGCCAAACAGAGGTGGTAAATAGGAGCTTGGGCAATCTATTGAGATGCTTGGTCGGAGACAAGCCCAAGGGATGGGATTTAGTTCTGTCGCAGGCAGAATTCGCTTACAACAGCTCTGTCAACAGAAGTACCAATAAATCGCCATTCCAGATAATCTATGGGAGCAGCCCAAGAAACGCTTCAGAGTTGAGAAGGATGGATACAAGAGAAAAATGTAGTGCTGAGGCTGAAGACTTTGCTGAACACCTGAAGGGAGTGCATGAGGAGGTGACAAGGCACATTGCTAAGATGAATACTCAGTATAAGGCCAGGGCAGACCAGAAGCGCCGGGCTAAGGAGTTTGAAGTAGGAGATTCCGTCATGGTCCATCTAAGAAAAGAGAGGTTTCCTGCCAAGACCTATAACAAGCTAAAGATGAAGAAATTTGGGCCATGCAGGATCATTGGGAAACGGGATTCGGGTAATGCATACGAGGTGGAGTTGCCGAGTGAACTTAACATCTCACCGATTTTTAACATTTCAGATTTGGTCGAGTTTCATGAAGGAGATAGCAGTGCAACACCAAGCCCAGATTTGTGGAGCATTCCCGCGGTCACTCCAGTCACAGACGAGATAGAAGAAGTCCTTGATACGCGTGAGGGCCGAAGTACTCGAAACAGGTGTTATTCTGAGTATTTGATCAAGTGGAAGGGCAGGCCCATAGAAGATGCGACTTGGTTGTCGAAGGCAGAGGTTGACCACCTGGGTCTACCTCAGACAGATCAAAAGTGAAGGTCACTTCTCAATTCACCCCGGGTGTCTGATGCAGGAGCATCCGGAGGTGGAAGAGCAATCTTGCATCACCCAAAAATATTTTTTTCTCTAAGTACCAAGGCTGTCGCGATATCGCGACACTTTTTGCGAAAAGGCGCCAAGGGGCCAAACTGTCGCGATATCGCGACGCTTTTTGAGAAAAGGGGCCAAGGTGCAAAGTGGTCACGAAATCGTGACATTTTCGAAGCAAAGGGGCCAAGGCGCAAAGTGGTCACGAAATCGTGACACTTTCGAAGCAAAGGCTCAAGGCGCAAAGTGGTCGCGAAATCGTGACACTTTTGGAAGCAAAGGCTCAAGGCGCAAAGTGGTCACGAAATCGTGACACTTTTGGAAGCAAAGGCTCAAGGCGCAAAGTGGTCATGAAATCGTGACACTTTCGAAAGCAAAGGCTCAAGGCACAAAGTGGTCACGAAATCGTGACACTTTTGGGAGCAAAGGCTCAAGGCGCAAAGTGGTCGCAAAATCGTGACACTTTCGGAAGCAAGGCTCAAAGGCACAAAGTGGTCACGAAATCGTGACACTTTCGGACCAAAGGCTCAAAGGCGCAAAGTGGTCATGAAATCGTGACACTTTCGGAAGCGAAGGCTCCAAGGCGCAAAGTGGTCACAAAATCATGACACTTTCGGAGCAGAGGTGATAAGGTGCAAAGTGGTCATGATTTCATGACACTTTCTGAGAAAAGATGCCAAGGGACAAAGTCGTCATGAAATTGTGACACATTTTGAAAAGAAGAGCCGAAAGGAGCAACTGTCACGAAATCGTGACCCGATGGCAGAAGCCGAGTGCGAAAGGCAAGGACGTCACGAAATCGTGACATGTCACGGTTTCGCGGCCCGAAGGCGAAAAGCGAGTGCGAAAGGCGAAGGCGTCGCGATTTCACGACGTGTCGCGAAATCACGGCCCGAAGGAGAAAATAGAAGCCGAACGCCAAAACGTCGCGATATCGCGACCGAAGAGGAGAGAGAGAGTAAGGAAGCAAAAATGTCACGATATCATGACAGAACGCTCACGACTCCAGACAGGCCGACGGTTGCAGAGGCCATTGCAGAAGGGCACGTGGCAGCAAATTATAGGTGGCCATAGAGCACTAGGCGGTTACAGAGGCCATTGCAGAAGGGCACGCGGCAGCAAATTACAGATGGCTATGGAGCACTCCTATGAATGATGACCCGACGGGTGGATGGACAGGCGACTGCAGGGCACTCCGCCATCCCATGCCATGATGATTGGAGACACCTGGCAGCAATATGCAGGCGGCGATAGAACATTCATGCGTGCGGTTACAGGGAACCCCGCATTCTGTGTAATGATGTCCGAAGGGGGTCGGGTCGGTTATAAAAGGCAGTGCATACATTGTAAAAAGGGTTGGCCATTTTGTATCTTCTGTAATTGGAATTCGAAAGTTGTCAATGAAAAGTTGTTGATTTTTTTGCGTCTTATTTCAGTTCTGCTTCATAAGGTCAAAAGGATCCTTTATTACTAATAATTCATCATATTTATTTATCATTATTAGTGTATCCAATCCATCTATCATGGAATTTAATTATAGCCTCATGATATTTCAACCAATCCATCCCTAAAATAACATTTAAGGCATGGAGATGAGCTATATAGAGGTACCATTCTATGGAACCATTGGGTGAGGTGACTTTCACATATAGATAACATCGATCCATGGAGTAGGTTTATCCATAACCATACTCTAATTTCCACTCTTCCACCAAGATTCCTAGTCTTTTTTATATATCCCTGACTATACTAGATGAAATAAAGCTATTTATTGTTTCATTGTATTTCAAAATATTAACATTATTACTAAAGCTTATACCATTCAGAAGAAGTGGGTAGCATATCTATATAGATTTTGACTACCTGTAATTGCATAGATCCTATGGTTTGGCTCTTCAGATCATTTACTATATCTAGCTCTATGTGAACATTGACTAGTATAATAAGGATCTCCAAAGATATGACATATTATCCTGTAAAAATAATTTCTTGCTTTACCCTTCTCATGACCCCCATATCTAGAGTATCCTTGCTCAATAATGATTTCTAGTTTTAACTATTGTTGATCTATTTGATCTAAAAATACCCTTACTATGGACTCTAACTATGTTATTTTCTCATGCAATTTTTGGAGTAGGGGTATCTCATAGGTCATTCCCTCATCAAGGTCTTTACTGGAATCCTCTACCATCTCAAAAGGTTAGAAATATCCTTGTCTCCCTCATCGTATTCTTGGTGTCATAATTCCTTACTAGAAAAGCAACTTAAGTTAGGTACCATTCCATATATCTCCAACTAACTAGTTAGTTTTATTCTTTAAAAAGTTAACATTTATGGTTAATCATCAGTCAAGAGTATTACCTAACACACTTACTTCCTATAAGGTGTCTTACTTAGAGTAATATCGATCCTTTTATCAATGGTTTGGTTTACTACCTATAAACCATCATTCCCATGGGAATATTTCATTCTTCTTGAGTTGCACATCAAATATAGTCATGACTAGGTTCACTCTTAGGAATTATTCTAAAAATAAATCATAGAGTTCAGTCTAGAGAATATTAGAGTCCTACGACCATGCCCTAATACCAACTGTAACAATCCTATATTCTATCCTAATTTTTTCTAAGGTTTATATTACCAAATATAAACTAGATAAATTTGACAAAAGCTTCTAATCACATTTTGAGTTCTAGATGCTACAACATCCCTTGGATGGATAAGAGTGGATAAACTCCCATATCAATTTTGGGGTTTACCTTATACACTGCTCATACAACTTAAAGTATACCTTGAGTGGTCACCCCATTTTCTTTATTTACGTTAAAGGATATTTTGACCAAGGCATGGAAATTTACCCTAGCTCATTCTTTCAAGAAGGTACACCAATTCCCTTACCAATCTCATTCAATGTTAACTGGTTTTCATGCATAAGCTTCTTATAGTATTGACCATTACATCATCAGTAAAACTATCATGCTCAATTAATCCATCCTTTTGATTTTTTAATTGAGGTGACTATCACCTACATGAAATATCTCACTAATATGCCCAACATTCATTTAGGGTTTCTAATGACTATCACGCCAAGCAACATCCCTCGTAAGAATTTCCCATAGTCAATTAGGTCCCTATGATTATCACTTGCATGATATCCCTCACATGGATACCACACCATCCTTTGGGGTATCCATCATAGGAATTTAGTTTACAATGGAACCCAAGCATGATAGTCTTTAGGTCTCACTTTGGTGTTCTATTACCAATGTACCCATTATAATACCAAGGAAATATTCATATTAATTCCCTTCTTCCTAATAGCTACCTCTAGGGTCTATCTATGTTGGTTTACCTACGGATAAAACCTTTCAAGAAGGATACCTTAACCTAAGGTAAACTAAGGAATAGCCTTTCCTTCTTTATCATTATTCTATCTTTGAAAGTCGCATGTGTATGGTCCTTATTCTTTTGCAAGTATTAAAGAAGTGTATAACATTCATATTAATCTTATAAAATCACATTTACTTTATCTTGATAGCATAATTCGATTAAGGATTTAAAATAATTTTATTTTTAAATAAATCCCAACAATTCAAGTAAGTTATTAGATGCATGCAATAGTTCCATAATAAGATCCATAAAAGATACACATTTAACTCATATTTTATCCTAGGAAACCCTTTTGGAAAAAATCTAGCCTCAAAAAATATCTATTTTTATTGCTTTATGTTAATACTAATTACATAAAGGAATTTATTATTCATTTTTCAATAATAAAAAACCAATGCATAAGTATTCCCATTACTCTTATGTGTCATAGATCATAAACAATGATGGAATCCCAATTTTCCTTGAATGAAAATTCTTAATCATTCTTCCATTTACAAAATACCTAAGAATCCTCTTCTTAAATATACATATTTAATAACAATGGAACCCCCATTAGTTCTAAACTACTTATTGGACTTCAATCCCAATCCTCTCAATTCAAAATACATAATACAAATGATTCCTATTTTCATTTAAACAATACCAATAGATACATTAAAATCCAAAATGGTTCAATATGCTATTCAATACATCAAACTAAGCTATTTATTTTCTAACAATGAATTAGTCCTTTTTGCAAAGTCTACAAAAATTCATTAAACCATCCTGAATCCATAATAAATCTTACTAAAGAAAGTAACATCCTTTAATCATCTAAGACTATCAAGACTATAAAAAGGTCCCTTTTTTGTTTCCTTTCAATAATTTCATAAAAGAATCCCTCTACTATTTTTCTTTAATAAGGATTAAGCATAATATTTAAGCCATTCAATAAATCAATTTTCAAAACAACTTGTTTCAAAATGAAGCAATCAACTATAGGTAATCTTTACTGCATTAACCTCATTAAAAATATCAATTCTATATTCCAGTAAAATGGTTTATTTTTTAATATAATGACTATCTAATCCTTAATAGGTTTTTCATTACTAATATTTCATCTTTAACTCACACAAGTTATCCTTATTCCAAGGATTATTTTCCTATAATCCATAGTTGCAATACAAAGGTTAATTTCTATTTTATTTTACTTGAAAAGAGTTATATTTCATCTATAAAATATTTATTGCTAACTAAATAAAATAAGGAACAACCAATAATTAAATGGCCAAAACATTTATTTTTAAAGCTTGCTATAATATTATTCGTTACTTATCATATTATTAAAAAAAAGGGATATTTGATTTATAGGGTGGTCAACATCATTTGAATATCTTATTCAAATATTTATCATACCATCTACTAGCCAATTTCTTACTTGCAATACCTATCATATGGCTAGGACGAGGCCTAGATGGCACCCTTGTGGAGGCTCCTATGACTACCACCATAGGTAGTGAGCTAATACATAGGATGAAAGGATTAATTTAGGTGTTTGAGTACCTTTCCACCTTAGGTGTGTCGTTATTAATTTGAAAAACCCCTTTGATCACCCCTAGGGTTTAATTAAAATCTATGTTTCACTACACTCCAATAAGTATTTTGTGAGGGTTCTAAACTGGTGTCACATGGTGGCTTCCAAGATTCAAAACTTCAAAGGTCTTCACTTAAAAAAATATAAAAAAATTATTTGATTTTTCATTATCATCATGCACACGAGGAGCTATTCCATATAGCAAATATTTTATTTGATGTACACAGGTTGCAAAGCAAGCCGTGCACACAGATCATGTCTACAACCTTTTACAGGTGAGGTCCATCGACGGTCTAAGGTTTTATACCAACTTGAATTATGGTTTCCTTCCTTAAAAAAATATAGCCAAGTGCACACTTCAATGCTAGTTAGACATCATGCCATAGGTAGAAAGTAATAGGGTATCATTGTAGCATTCATTGATTTCTATAGTTTTATAAATATCATATAATATTGGGATAACTATTGGAGTTGTACAGGGATACCACCAGCCTAAACATGGTAATGAGCAAGTCTAAAGGTCTATATTCTCTTGGGTACACATAGAAATAGAGTGAAGTTATCTATAATGACAATGTTATTCTATTATGGAGGTATCTCTATGTTTTATACAAGCCAAATAGTATTTATATACACAAATAAATAAAACCATAAGTTTTATTCCATCTCACAAATTTGAAGTACCTTCTTCAATACAATTAGAGATAGGAGTACCTTATAATTTTAGTAGATGCTTATTTTAGAGAACACACAAGTGCTCACCAAAGGATATATTCCTTGCTAATATATATTTCTTCCAAAATGTCTAAAAGCCATATTTATTTTGAGCATTCTCCATCGAAGCCAAAAAAAAACAACCCCCTTTTCTTCTTTACGATAAGGGTGTTAAAGAGAACTAAAATTCACTCAAGATAATGAATTCATAACTATCCGCTATTGTATTTTGCTATGTTGGGATCATTTTCCAATTTGAAGCTAATGCAATGTCCTTATTTCATTTATTCTAAAGTTGAGCACTTTAATTTTTATTTATTCAGTTTAATAAATTCTTTTCATAAAGCAATATTAAATATTAAATATTTTTAGTAAGCAATATTGAGCCTTCTTGTCATAGTCCTTCATCAAGCATGTTAGAAATATTAATTTAACATTAAATAGTATGCAAGTGCATAAATTACATGTCAAATATCAAGGGTATAAGCTAGATCTAAAATAGATATCACATGTCATATCATTTTGACTATATAAGCCATTAGTTTTTTGCCCACTTGTGAAGGTATTTATTCCTACAAAAATACAAGTCTATTACTAATAGACCATTTCTCATCAAAAATATCCTAAGCCATATAATATGTCATTAAGATAACATATAAATTCATAAATACTTTATATGAAAAAATTAGCCATGGGAGGGGCATGACAATTATAATATAATTCACATAAGCTTTTAAATAATACCATATTTTAACTTGATAGTGATGAAACTTAATGACTTATTTGGGGATTGTTATCTCAATATTTAAGAGATCACATCCTTAGTTTATTGGCAAGTTTTCTATATACTATGTTTGGGATATTTTCAAAATGATGGACTATACTTTCATCTAATCATGAAGGGTTGGATGACTTAGGCCAAGTGTATTTAACGTAAGTAAGTAGTATGTTGAGGATAGTTTAATGGGATAACATGGATAGATGGTTAAAAATTGATAATAGGACTTTTTAAAAAATGTGAGGGATATTAATGAGTGTTATAATAATATATAAGCATGTAAAGATTGTAATGATGAAGTAGTTCTCATGAGGACAAGTAATGATAAAATTCATGTTCTTGTAGTTGGAGTTATTGTTTGAAAATAAAAAATATAACCAATAAAAATACACAAAGTAAAATGAAAGGATAAAATATTATTTATATTACCTACAAAATGGAAGGTAATATACAGTGAAAACCTCCTATAGCAACTTAACCATGTCTTACTAGGTATAATGGTATTAATAGTGATGAAGACATGATGGATATCTATTATGGTATCTCCCAAATGTAATAGGCATGGTTATGGTGATAGTCGATTCATAAAAGCAAAGAAATAATTGTATGATAGTAATAATAAGCATCAATGATTTCTTTCTATTACACATTGTCCAATAGTAACCACTCTATATAAATTTAGCTATAAAAAGCATCTACAACAATTAGTGGATAGTGTCTTATTATAGTTAATGGATGCTATTCTTCTACAATACATTTCTTGTAATGATCATGGACATTTATTTAATAATTAATCCAAAACTCAAGGTGTTTATTAAAGAAAGATTAAAAAAATGCAATTAAAAAATAACATAACATTTTTACACGAAAATATAACAAATAAGAACATAAAAATATAAGTCAACATCGCAAAATGATTAATTCCTTGATAAATAGTGTAGAATGCAAATAATTTTTCAGATAGAAAAAAATGAAGTTATAACATTACATCGACTATTCATGATCTTTTCTTTAGAGTTAGAAATGCATCTCTCATTATATAATATTTTTATTATGTTGAAAATCTAATATGAAAGATCGCGTCAGTTTTAGTGTCATGGTTCACCGCACCTCCTTGGTGTCTTTATCCCTTAAAGCCGACTCCCTGACTTGGAGTGGCCAATGATCTTATCTCCGACTTGTCCAGTTCACCGATCCAAATGTGAAGTGCCTAAAATTTAAGGAGAACGTCAATTACTTATTCATGTTTGAATTGACGTCCATCAGCGATTTTCAACGTGCGTACGTAGGACGTCCAAAGGAAAATTCACGAAACTACATAGACTGTATGCCAATTGCGAATCTAGTTCTCTCCATACGGAGCGAAAATTTTACCTTAATTTACAACTAATTTAGCGCAAGATTACGTTAGCAATTGGAATTGGGTGGTGGAAGAACGAGAATGTTTGCCGTGCTGACTGGGAAGGCGGTCTATGGAAGCATCCAATTACCAGAAATCGTCTTTCTTTCTCTCTCTCTCGTTTTTCCTCGCTTCCATTGACCGACTCGCAAAGGAATCCTTCCTTTTCGTTGGTGGATTTCACGATCTGAAGCAACGCGGCTGCCGTTGCTGCTGCAGTCAGCTAACCAGTTGATACCAAGGAATTGAACGACCTCTGCTTTGCTAAAAATAATAATAATATCCAAATCTCACTATGATATAATTTTCTATGATTGTAATTCCTTCATCAACCAAACATACATGGGCAATAGATGGAATAATTTGAATATTTAATATCATGATGCAACATTGAGAAGGTAGCACCAGGGTTGATGCATGACTGAGGAGAATTAATTTAGAGCTAGATAAAGTCCCTACGGAGTGCGTGCTTTTTATGTCTGAAATATAAACAGCATTTTTTGTGCTAATAAATGCATTCCTTTCCCTCTATCCGTCGACCACTTTAAACGACAATGCCACTATATTTATGTTATACAACAACAGCGTTAAAAAAGAGCACAGGGGTCGAAAATCATTTGTTCCCAGGCTGAAAATCAGATGATCCATGGCCGATGCCTTTTCCGATCCAAACACCGGCTTGGATGGCATGATCTATCGTCTTCTCCACATCGTCGATGCCGCAGGAATTCCCTGGGAACTGGGGTTTCCCAGAGTTTTGATACGCCGCAACGCAGTCGAGCAAATTCTGATTGCACGTCACGTTCAAGTAATTGGAATTTCCAATGCAATTGTCGTGAGCCATGCAGCAGCTGTCAAGCCCATCACATGGAGCTTCGCCGGGGCATCCCGTGTAAAACAGTCCACAATATTTCCCATACCTTAGAAGTGGTGCTTCTGCAACACAGCCCATTAATAATAACGTGTATTAGTAAATATTGTGAGAATCGCTTTATTGTAACATAATTCATATGCAACGAATAGGAACATCACCTGAACAAAATTTGGATTTGCATGTAGTACTGCATCGTTCCTGCGCTCACGCAAGAAAACACGTTAGTTGTATCACTTGATATATAAAGACAGAGAAAGAGAGGTTGTCTTTCAGATAATAATTAAAATAAGCCAGATGATTGAAAGCATGGATGCGCATTACCCATGTGAAAGCATGGCAATACTGAGAAAAGAAAGCAAAAGCAATTAGAAAGATGATCATTAGCCGTTGCAGAAATTGCAATTTCATCCCTAGCGTGGCCATTGATATGAGATGCGCACTCCTCGACGTTTACTGCTTGGATGTTTTGTTATTCTCGTTGGTATGCGGATGATGAGCGAATGGGCAAGTAATGAGAATTATAAAGCCATATAAAAATTTAATGCCCCAAGTCAATCCTTGCCGTGACGAACCTAAACAAAAGGAATTTTAAAGCCATATATTAATTTAATAGTCCTGCGGAACTCTGAATGCTGCCATTAACACGGAATATCACAAGGGAATACTCCTGCGGAATGCAAACGCTAAAGCGAAACGTTTCCATTCAACGGTCAAAATAACGAAGAGAATTGAAAGAATAGTTGTTGACTAGATTTTTTCTGTTTCTTTGCTTTCAAGCCGCGTTTTCAACTTGCAAGTCAATTTGTAGAAAACACTATTTTCAATGACCTTCACGAAGAGGACAAAGAAACATTTCATGACAAATTTTGGCATTTGGGAAATATTATACTATCACATTCTCTAGGATGTTGAAGTTAACACAAAGGTTCAAATTTTAGAGGCATCAAATAGGTTATATGAAAAGAGATAGAGTAACCCTTTCAAAACACTTATCTTAAAAATGAAAAAAAAATTATTTAAAAGTATTATTTGACTTTGTGTTAGCAAAAATTTATCATAAACATTCTCAAGTCATATTAAATGCTTTCCTAGAGATCGTTATGCAACAAAAACTTAGGTTACGTATTGTTATTACCCTAATAATGTTTGATAATGTTGGATGTGTTTGTATCTTTGACATGATGAAAAAAAAAGAGGTTGGGGGTTTTATTTTTTGAGCAGTTTTCTTAAATATCAAGTAGTGATGGTTTTAGCCTATGGTATTATTTTAGTTCATTGTATTCTAATACCACTTGGTGGTTTAGGATTATTTTGTGTAGTGAGATATTTATATGTATTGTAACTGTTTTGTTAAAAGTGCATTATAATATAAAAGAACAAGAGGAGTGGCTTTGAGTTTTTATTATTTTTTTGCTAACAAAGTTTTTTAGGATAAATAGTTGTGTTTATTGTGTATATATATGTTATTTTTTCCTTCTATTTTACAATTATGTTTAGATTAATATCTATATAAAATGTTTAGAAATAATGAGTGTTATAATAGTATGATTAATCAAGTTATGATGACACAGAAAAATTCGAAGAATGGAGTACTTTACATGAGGACAATAATGGTAAAATTTACGTTCTTATAGGTTTGGTTTTTGGTTGAAAAGAAAAATTATAACTAATAAAAAATAGACAAGTAAAACGAAAGGATAAAATATTACCTAGATTGCCTACAAAATAGAAGGTAATATGAAGTGACAACCTCCTATAGCAACTTTTTCATATCTTACAAGGTATGAGAGATATCTATAGTGATGAAGATATGGTGGATATCTATTGTGCTATGGCACAAATACAATGGGTATGGTTAGAATGGTAGTTTATTTATAGAAGAAAAAATAAATGGTTGTATTATAGTAATGATAAATGTCAATGATTTCTTTCTATAGAAGGAAGCACTAAACATTGTCCAATACCAACCACTCTATAGAAATTTAGATATAAAAAACATCTATAGTAGTTAGCCCATGGTGTAATTTTATAGTTTATGGGTGGCATTCTTCTAATAACATCCTTATATACTAGTGATCATGAATATTTATTCATTAACTAATCCAAAGCTAAAGCTTTTGACAAAAAAAAATGAATAAAGAGGTGCAATCTCAAAATAATAGAATATAAAACAGAAAAATATAACAAATAAAAACATATAAATGTAAGTGAACATAACAAAACAAATTTTTTCTCAAGAAATAATATAGAATGCAAATAATATTTTGAAAATAGATGTGAAATTCTAACACTATATTTGTTGTTCATGCTTATTATAATTAAGGATGCATTTTTATTATACAATATTTTTATTATTTTAAAAATTTACTATTATAAATATCAATTTTACTAGATATGAAGAAGCCAGAGGAAGAAGCTACATGCATTAGATTTTCGAGTTCTTGGTGCCATACTACCTTTCCATTATGGAGTGTGTGTAGGATGCCTCTTAGGACATTTCTTTGCTACTTTCACTGACTTTACTCCACCATTTGGTCGATTGAACCTATTTTTTATGAATGGAGCTTAGTAAATATCTCCAAATTTTGTTGAAGTTGTAGAAGGAAGCAATGGTGCTAAAGGTGAATAAGAAACCACAAAAGTTCATTCCTAAATTTTATCATGAGGTAATATTTCTCCTTCAGATGTTTTTATCCCATTGAGTGGGTTTAATACTAGTTGTTCTTGACTGGAAAGCCATATGTTGGTAGGGTATTTTCTAGGTTGTACCCATGGCGAGACCCTCCTTCAGATTTAGGTCCAAAAATCTTGGCATGGCATCAAGGTTGATGGTATCAAAAATCTCACCAAAGGTTTTTTTGTTTCATTTTACTGACCTTGCTCAGGCCAAAGTGGTCCTTAGTCATGGGCCTTGGTCTATTTGTAGCTTCCTATTAATTTTTTAGCCTTAGACCAATGATGTTTTGGTCACTAATGATGTTTTATTACGGGTTCCGATTTGGTTTGAATTCGCTGGTCTTCCTCTATTGCTCTAGCTTTATTATCAGGACCTTGTGTCCCCCATTCATGAATTTATTTATTATTAAATGGATAAATTTTATGCTTCACGCCCTCATAAGTGTTTTTGTGTCAAATTCGATCTTTTTAAGACCTCAGAGAGACTTTTGATGTCCAATTTGGTGATTATAGGTTCAAGCAACATGTTGTCTACATAAATTTGCCTAACATATGTTATTGTTACCAATCAGTTACCGATAAGATAAAATATTATATTTTAATGGCTGATAAGATTAAAGTTAAGGAGACGACTGTGGTTCCTATTACTACTAGCTTTGTCCCTACTTCCAAAGTGGGGCAATATGAGTGGAAGGTAGTCCAAAAAAAGGGTAAGAATGAGAAAAATGTAAACCCTATGACTTCTCCCAGTAGCTTGCCTCAACCCCTTGTGTCTTCTATGATAGTTAGGCATGGTATGGTGACAGAGTAGCATACCATGCAATCGATGATACCTAGTGCTAGGGCTTCATAGATGGTTGCTAATATACCATTGGCTAGTGCTTCCTTTGCCAAAATTATTATTTCTTATGCTCCTACTTAGTCTTTAGATTCTCTAGTTCTACATATCAATGGGCAGTATTATTTAAGTTTCATGGAACCCAAATGGGCTTCTGTCAATGGCCAAAGATACCATAGCCCACTATGAGGAGAATCCTTGGTTCACTAGGACAAAAGGTATCAAACAAAGCTTTGGAAAATAGGTCAAGAGAATTTTCTCAATAATATTTATGATTCTCTTTCAAACCTTGGAGGCACTAAAGATGTAGCCAGGCATATGAGTCTTGATCTATCTTCATGATTTTTTTATCACAGAATGTTAGAGGGCTGACAGACCCAATTTGTAAATACTTGATTCAAGATGAGATTGCTTCATGCTCTAGTTTTTATGGTAATATTGACTTTCTTTTATCTTAAAGAGATAATGATTTCTAACTTTATTCTGCAATGTACTTGTCCTTTTCTTTCACCATGTTACTTTTTTATGCCACCAATCATTCCCCTAGTAAATGTGGAGCTATCATTATTTTGGCAGTTAGGTGGAAAGATAATTTTATCTTGTGGGGTGTGGACCCTTTCAATCATGCATTTTGGGTTTTACTTGAGGTTGGTGGGTTGTATTTTGGCATTATTAATGTCTATGCCTCCAATGACATTCAGAATCATTGTAGCCTCTGGAGGTGGTGTATTTTTCTTCAACACATGATGTTTGGGTTATGTGCAGATATTTTAATGAATGTAGACAAGATAGGACATTTTCCCATGCACTGGGCTACTTGGTAAAGAGAGGCCTGGTACTTCATGAAAAATAAATTGGGTTTGTTATACCCCAATTATTTTTTTTCTCCTCAATATTTTCCTAAAATATTGTGGTATACATGGGCCAATTTCTAGGTTGACCATGCAATAATTCTGAGAAGGCTGGACAGAGCCATGCTTTCATATCATGTGTAGTTTTTATTTCATAGAAGAAATATTTTAGCTTCATTTGTGGAAACCATTCCTGGTACTACTACTTCCAACCATTCACCCATCATGCTTAATGTGCTGATGAAATCCCTACCTCAAAGACATTATAAATCATAAATTTTTAATACTTCATTTCTTCAACATCCTTCCATGGTTTGTCATATCCGTAGAGTCTATAATCTAGTTTGTAGACCTACTAGAGAGTTGGGTTGGATAGAATGGTAGAATAATGCTATTTTTCATACAACTATCTTTCTATATACTTTGGGAATAAAGGTGATACAGTTTAGAATACATTCCAATACTCCTTCATGATGATCTTGCTAAAGCTTCTCTCAGGCTTGAGGCTTATTCGTTTAATTCTGAACTTCAGTATCATGTTGCCAATTTGAGGCATAAACTTAAACTTACTAAAATTAATGAGGCTCGGGGAGCTCAAATTAAATCTCATCTTCATTGGATTGAAGTTGGTGATAGGGCCACCAAATAATTGTTTCAAAGGCTCCACCCTCCCAAAAAAGCTACTCAATTCAAGGCCATTCAAGATAATGGAATAAGGTTTTCCTCTCTTCCTGATATGATTAATGCTTTTGTCAAGAACTATACTAATATTTTTGTCACTCAAGCTTATTCCTCTAAGTGGGAGCAAGCACTGGAAGCTTGTATAGTAGTTGTACCAATTAAGGTTTCAAAGTCTCAAAGAGCAGGGTGTGATAAACTACTCTCCCTTACAGATCTAGAGGATGCATTATATCAAATGGCAAATGATAAATGACAAAGCTCCGAGTCTATATGGCTTTCCCTATGATTTCTATAAGGGTCTTTGGGACTTAGTTGGTCTTGATCTGCATAAATTTTATGTAGAGGCTCTTTGATTAGGTTCTTTGGGAGCAATTATTAACATGGGTAATTTCAAATTCATACCTAAGCAAGGGGACCTAGAGTTTATTACTAATGGGAGGTCTACTACTTTGTTGAATGTTAGTTACAAGATAAATGCCAAAGCTTTGGCTCTTCATCTTAGGCCTCTTCTTCCTTTGATATTCAAATCAAAGCAAACTGACTTTATTCAAAGAAGGTACATCCTCGACAATATTTTGGATATCTTGGAGGGCATGGAATGGGCCTAAATGTCAAACCAGAATATGCTTAAGATTGATTTTGAGAAATCATATGACCACATTGAATGGAGATTCATTCTTGCTATGCTCAAAGATTTAGGATTTGGACCATTTTCATTCAGACTATTGCTATGCTATTCAGAGATGCTTCAGTTATTTTCAATCTAAAAAATTCATAATCTTAAGCAGTGGGCCTATTTAGGTCTGTTTAGCAAGGGTGTCCTATTGCTCCTTCTTTATATGTGTTTACTACTGAAGCCTTCGGTTATCATTTAACTACTCAAGCTTTTATAGGTCTTATTAAAGGAATTGCTCTTTCGAATGATCAGGGACAACTTATTAATGGTTATTTTGCTAATGACTTCTTTCTTACTATAAGGGAAGAGGAGAAATTTATTTCTAATGCTCTATTTTATTTGAACACCTTTTGCAAAGCCTCTAGTTCCTCCATACAATGGAGGAAGACCTTCTCCTTCAAACAATATCCCTTGCCTAAGCCACCTTGGCTTCAAGGGTATCATTGGAATTGGATCCCTCTTGGAGAAGTTTTTAAATTTCTTGGTATTACTTTTACCTTTCAAGGATCCCCTGCTCAACTTTGGAATTATGTGCTTCAAAGAGTTGAAAAGAAACTTGATTTCTAGTTTACTAAGAAGTTGTCATTAGCAAGTAAATTTCATATTTGCTCTAAAGTTTTAGTTGCAACTCATGTTTATTATTCCTCTTACTGGGTTCCTTCACAGGCTTGCTGTAAGAAGCTTGAGAAACTCATTTGAGATTTTTTTTAGAATAATTCTTCTAAAAAAAAGGGATTTTATAGAGTTTCTTGGGATATTTTTTATCTTCTTAAAGAATCTGGCGAAATGGGTTTGCTGGACTGTAGATGGTAAGGTATTGCTTTGTGTGCTAAGTGGGTGATAAAGGCTCTGAGGGGATTTGAAGCTTGGAAATTTTTGGTTCAACATTTTATTTCCTTTGGTCTTCCCTTAAACTGTAGAGCATGGAGAGGGTTGGATTTTTTCTCTCTCATTGTTGCTCCAATTTTTATTAAGATTTATGGCTCCTTTGTTAGTAAAATGATATGGAAATCCTGGCAGTAGCTCACTCCTTAGATCTATTGGAGAGGAGATAGCTTTTGTAAAGGCTTATCCATAAATTCTATGAATATTTGGTGGTCCCCCATGTTTTTTCATCAAGGTTCTCCCTTAGCTCGAGTGCAATGGATTCATGCTCCGCTATTTTTCAAAAAGGGTATTGTTATAATAGTTGATTTCTTTTCTCACCACACTAGGGATTGGATCCCATAGAATCAGTTCAAACACACATTCAGGATAAATGGTTTGGACAAAGATACATATTATGTTATTGATCTCATCCTTTTTTATATGTTGCATAAGATTGGTGTGCGCTTGTAGTGTCCTTGGTGGTCAAACTAGAGATGACATGTTGACACTCCTTTTCTTAATTATAAGGCTTGTTTGGTGTATAAATGGTTATCTCCTCATCTTTCTTTGGTACCTAAGCTCAATTAGCATTGGGACTTATTTTCTACAAGGACTAGATGGAATTCTAGATTTCAGAATGTTTGGGCTACTTATATTCAGCCCAAGCAATTTTTGTGTGGAGCTTGCTATGTCAAGGCCTTCCCTTGGGGGAACTTTTGAAGCACCTTAGAATTATTGATCCTAAATATCCTTTTTGTGGTGTTCCCGAGTCTTGTATTCACCTCTTTTGGAATTGTAGAAGATCTAGGCATGTTTGGGAATAGGTTCTTTATTTTTTTTCCATTTACAGTTGTAAGATTTTTTTGGCCCCAAGCTCTTCTTTGGGACTCTTTGACTTTATCTCTTCCACTTTTTGAAGTGTGGCAAGTTTACAGGATAAGCCTACTCTTTCATATTTGGAAGACTCGTAAAAAAAATATTTTTAAATAGTGTACACCTTCTATCACATTTACTCATGCTAACAAATTAGAAGTTTTTAATGACATGTGGCTACAAATATGTACTCAAGCCAACAAAGTTGCTATGGATTTGGATCATCTGCATGTTCTTTTGATGTACTAGGCCAATGCTCCATGTACAGTCAACCGAATCCCCACAAAACGCTCTTCTCAGGAGCATTTTCAATCCCGCTCTCATCGTCGACCTCCATCATATACAAGAAGTGCTCTCGTAGACAAGCATTGGTCCCAACCCTCACTAATCAAGAAACATCCTAATATTGACATTGTTTGTTCGTCCTATCACAATAGGAGGTGGGATGATGTTCAACTAGTTTCTCCTAGGCCATTTGTTGGTTGGAGCGATGTAGGTACTGAAGGCCTTAATCACGATGTAGAGGGATGGATTCCCATCCCATAATCACTAGTAGTTTATGCAAGACAACATGCCAGGGCACATTACTCCATATGATATGCTTTCTTTGATGTAATAATCATCAATGATCATGATTTATAAACTTGTGTTTTGTTGACGACTTTGTTTACTAACCCTTGTCAATGAGGATTAGTTTGATTCCCTATGAGATGTAATAACCCACCCATTTTTTAAAATTTTTTATTGTAAAAATTGTTATCTTAAATTAATATAAATTTAATCTTTTATTAAAAAAAAAAAAAAAAAAATTAAAATTAAAAATTAAAAATCACCTATGGTGAATTCAGCTCCTTGATATTTTTATCCTTTGAAGTCGACTGCTTGACTTGAAGGGGCAATGACCTCATTTCCGACTTCTCGAGTTCACCAATCCGAATGTGAACTGCCTAAAACTTATGGAGGGATATTTTTATCCTTTGAAGTCGACTGCTTGACTTGAAGGGACAATGACCTCATTTCCGACTTCTTGAGTTCACCAATCAGAATGCGAACTGCCTAAAACTTATGGAGAACATCAATAACTTATTTATGTTTGAATTGACGTCCATCGGAATGTGCGTACGTAGAACGTGAACGAAAAATTCACAACAAACTACATACACTGTACGCCAATCAACGTTGCGAATCTAGTCCTCTCAATACGGAGCGAATCCATAGACTGGACCAAAATTTTTCCTTCATTTAGCCCAAGATCACGTAAGAAACTACCTTTCTTTCTCTCTCTCTTTTTTCCTCACTCTGATTGACTGACTTGGGAAAGAAGAAGAAGCAAAGAATGGATTTGCCAAATATATCGATTCCGAGTTACCAACATGGCGGTAAAACGATTTCTGACGAGGAGATCGAAGTTCACTTGACCTTCAGTCAGGGCATTTGACGTACTTGACCTTCAGTCAGGTCACTTGAATATGACGGTCCACATTCGACGCGGCTCTGTCGAAACATTAGCCAAAGAGTTCTCCGATTGGACCAAATTTTAGCCTTAATTTACCACCAATTTCGCGCAAGATTACGTTAGCAGTTGGAATTTGTTGGGATGAAAGACGGTAGAGCGAGGATGGATGCCGTGTCGACTCCGAAGGCGGTCTACGGAAGCATTCAATTACCAAAAATCGTCTTTCTTTCTCTCTGTCGTTTTTCCTCGCTTTCATTGAATGACTCGCAAAAGAAGAAGAAACAAAGCATGGATTTGCCATCGCAAAGTGCGCACGAAGCGGACTGCAAAGAAAATAAGTTACACATCCCAGAATCCCCTTCCCTCTTTTAGCTTTAAACCTTCACGTTCCCGTTAACAACTAGTAGCCGTGGAAAAGCGCACCTCGAAAATTGCAGAGGCGTCATTGACCATGGCAAATGGAGACTCGTCTTCAACGATAAAAATTGTATGGAACTGAAACAAAGAGGTTAATAATGAGTTTTAACTAATTTTAACATTAATTGGTTGTAAGTAGATTTTATAAGATAAAATATATATTTTGTGATTGACCTTAAAAATTGTGTCTACGTGAGATTTTTTTGTGGATAGAAAAAAATATATTAAAATGGTTTAATTATATAAAAAAAGGGTTGGTGGAATTAGCATACCCCGAGCACACAACCAACACACTAAGTGTGTGCTAAACATCTAGTAAAGCTACTAAAATAACTTACAACAGTTCACAAGAAAATCAAACAGAGAACTGCTTAAAAAAATAACTAATAGACTATGCATTATTGCTGTGTAGGGTCTGGAGGAACAGGATTCACTGCACAAGGAGCATTACCCCAGTGATCAATAAGGTCCTGTAATTGATAAAGCTCTATATTCACTTTTTCTGCTTGCACTAAAATCTGCAACCAACAATCATAAAAAACTTGATACATATCAGCAAGAGAAAAAGTAGAATAAGGCTCCTATTGGCTAAAAATCACTCTGTTGCGAGTTTTCCACAAATGAAAAAGAATCCCCACTCTAAATATATGCCACACAGGAACAAGCTTCTCAGAAAACTGAAGTGGATCCTCTAACAAAATATTCACCCAAGAACATGGACTTGTCATAAATGGTCTTAAAAAAGAGAAAACCCACTGCCAAGCCTCTTGAGCTCTCACACAAGACCAAAATAGATGATGCACATCCTCCTATGCTCCACAAGATTTGTAGGAAATGTCATTCACACCCAAATATCTAAGCCGTTGACCAATAGGAAGCCCTTGAAATAATAAACTCCAAGAAAAAAAGGCTTGCTTAGATTCAAGATACTTTGCCTAGAGTGTATTAAATCTGAGACTCCATCTAGACTGAAGAGATACTACATCCCACCTACAATTAATATTCTTCACCATAGGCACAATAGGGGAAATCCAAGAGTATCCCAAATGAGGTTTATACTTGGTGAGAGAAATATATTTGGGCCAAGACTAATCAGTCCACCAAGGTTTCTGATAATATTGAAAAAATTTACCCCAAACAGATAAAGGAGTCGAATCAACAATAGCCTCATATATAGTCTTATCAGTAGAAGATAAACTAGAAAAATTCCAAAAAAAATTCCAAGGTGTCCAAGACCTTGAATGAAAATCCATGAAATCAGATAACCGAGCAATACCTTGTTTATAAATTTTTTGAGCATGTATCCACTGGGCTTGAGCAAGGGGAGTCCCCTGTAAAGTGATGGTCGAAGACCTCCAGACATTAAAAAAAGGTATTGAAGCCCCCAACTTCCACTTGTGACCTTTCCAAGAAATCTAGGGTTTAATGGCCTCCTAGGCCTTCCAAATGCTTTGCATAACAAAGGACCCAAAAATATTTATTGGAATAGGGGATGTAAGAATGGTTTACAAATCAAGCCCTTTCCACACCTTCTTACCAAAAGAAAGCTCCGTGGAGAGGCAACGATGAATTAAAAGTTTCCAAGCTTCCTCCCCCTGTAAAGCTCTCACAATCCATTTAACACAGAGAAAAAAGCCTTGTCGCGGACAGTTAAACAATCTCATTCCTCCAAAATTTTTAGGAATACAACAAATATTCCAAGCCACCCTATGAAATCCCTTGTTACCAACAACATTGGACCACAAAAAATATCGAAGCAGCTTCTCCAATTTGACATAACAAGTATTGGAAGGGACCCAACAAGAAGAGTAATACACATGAGTAGAGGCCAATACCTTGGAACAAATCTAAAACTTGCCAGCTAAGGATAAATTTTTGGTACACTAGTACAAAAGATTCTTCTCAACCTTTTGAACAACATAATCCCTCAAATGGGCAAGAGAACCCAAAAAAGCAAAAGGAATACCCAAAAATTTAAAGGTTTCCTTAGGTTGAATCCACTTCCAAGGCTTATCAGCTAACCAGGAAGGCATATCTTTTCCAAACTGTTAATAAATAGTCAATTATTTTATATGATAAAACGAAAGGTAATTAATAGTTAGTCATTTTATAAGATAGAACAAAAGGTATTATGAGAGAATGTGATTTTTGAAGTGTTTATTTATTTATTTCAAAATGTTTCACTATCGATCTCAAAATATAATGTACAATTTTATTTATTTTTTAAAATTTTGAACTTGTTTTATAAAATTTTAAAAAATTTAACATTAATAAAATTCTATAATAATTGTCTTTTTCCTACTCTCATATGATAGATATTTTAATTCAAGAGATACTTACAAAAATTTAAGGAGCCACATCATCCAACATGTCTACACGGAATGCAACTTAGCAATGGATATTTTAGTCAAATTGGGCCTTTCTTAAGAAGCTCTCCATGTGTGGCATAATAATTTTCCCCATACTCTCTATGAAAATAACACGTTGGGTTGTTTTCTCTTCCTTTAACATTTTATTGTGGATTTGGTTTAAGGTAACATCACTTTGGTTATCTTGTGGGACCCTTGTCCCTTACTCTTCATTCTTAAGCCTCCTTAGCAACCAGTATGAGTTCATCCCTTCAAAATTTATTTTATGGATAACAAAGGTTGACCCTCCTCCTAGGCACTATTTTTATAATTATCCTCTTTGTTGGTTCCCCAAGAATATTTGTATTAGCCCTAAATCTATCATTAATGCTTGGTGATTTATGATTCATTGCCACCTTCCAAGTAATTTTGTCAATCATTTCTAAGTCGTCACTCAGCCCTTGCTCTTCTCCAACCCGTGTGATCTTGTTCAAATTATGAGAAACTGTGTTGTGCCAATATTATCTCTCATTGGTCGTGGTTTTGCCAACTCCTTCTTTGAACATGAGTCAATGATATGAAATATTTTTAGCATAATATTAATCACCAATGGTGTTGGGCATTAGCAGTTCTAGAAGATTTGGCATGCTTAATCATGAAGCCTTTCTTAGCCTTGAGCATTTTAAATAAGAGTGATGCCACAATTTTCAACATAATTTATGGAATTTTGTCTTTGTAGGAGATGCTCCATGGTGTTTGGCGTATCTTCATTTGCTTGTGATGTCATTGTTGGAGCTTGAATATTTGTAGGTTGATCACATCATGGAGGAAATACTCAACACTTATGGGTTAATTCTCTTTCTCCAAAACTTTGGTGGTAGTGACCCTGACCTTTCTTCAAGTGGTTTTAGTCATGAGATGATGGAAGGAACCTGATTTTTTGCCTCAGCTTCACCATCAATGTTTATATGTTGATTGAAGTGATTGCCCTCCCTGGTGAAGATACTATGTAATGCAAAAAGCATTCAATGGTCAAGGAATTGGCCTACTTTAAAGATAGAGGTAACAAGCTTGGGATAAACATAGAAGGAATTATCATAGAGTCCCTCCCTAAACCTTTGAATAAATTCATGATACCTATTCTCTAGTACTTTCCTATTGATGAGACTAACATTGTCTTGAGAAGCTTCCACTTGGCTTTTCTAAACTACCTTCATGGTAACAAATCCATCAATGTTTTGGACTATTTGTTCAATTTAATTAAGCATTAGATGTTCAATGTTAAAAAAAGGACTTTCATTCATCCTATCCACCAAGGCCTCCATCTCATCCTCTATATGCATATCCTTCGAAAAGAATCTCAAAAAACTATTATTTCCTATGTTGATAGCCCCATACATACACTCAAGTGCCTTACTTTAGCCAAGGAAGCTCCCACCCTAAGACTTTGGTCAAAGATGCATTGATGAAGATTCGGTCTCCCAAATCTAGCAATAAATTAAAATTTGGTTACAATTCTAGAGGTACCCTCCCACAATAAATTCAAAATCTCGATGTCCCTCTCTTCATTGCAAGACCTAGGCTAGGAAATAAAAGTCATCAATAATCTTCTAGAAAGAATAGGATAAGTCAAATAATTCTACTATGCTATTGATGAAACCAAATATCGAAGATGCCTCCACCCAGTCTTCAATTCATAAAGGTGGTGTCCATCAAAGTGACTCCTCTAAGCTATCAAGTCAATAGAGGTTGGCCTTCCTACCTTCATAAAAAACAGACACACCCAAAAGCTAGAAAATTTGATTAACTCTATGTTCAAAGTTGCAGAAATGATTAACTCTCTACTTTAGCAAGTCTTTATCACCTTGGATAACCTCAAAAATTAGAGCGATGGTCATGGGTAATTCAATCACGATGATCAATGACCCTTTCAAATACCCTCTAGTTTAGATCTTTCTACCACCTAGGTTGGCAGGTTTTTGCATGTTTCGGCCCCAGATGAATCTTCTAGTCTATTTAATGTTTTTTTTATTTTTATTTCTGAAGATGACGTCTCTTAGAGATTCTCTCTCTTAAGCCTATGATTGGTCCTATTTTATACCATGGAACTATATTTTTTATTTTTATCTAGTATTGTAAAAGGTTCATAAACCCTATCAAAACCCCTTCATTCAATTAATCAAAAAAATAAATTCTATAATTTTATTTTGTAAAGATAATAAAACATATAATTTATATTAAATTATTTAACTTTAATGTGAAACATACTAAATATAACATGAATAGGGATAATGTAGTGTAAAGTATTCAAGCTAACTATTACTAGTAAGAGGGAGGACCAAATCTAAATCTTATAATACTTGAACATGTGCAAAGGGGACATCATTGTCACCATACCATCTTTGAGAGGCCACACTATATATACAAATAATTGTTTTATTTTATAATATGAGTATATGTTAATTTTTATTCTTAGCATGCTTAAGTATGTAAGTAGGTCACACTATACATAGAAATACTTGTTTTATTTTATAATATGAGCATATGTTAATGAAGTATGTAATAAGTATATATAAAGGGAGAGTATAAATGTTAAATATTATTTTTAATTGTAATCAAATATTAAATGTAAGGTATGAGGTGTAGATTAATTGGTTCAATCAAAATTTGTAAGGGATGGAGGTCCAAGGTTCAAATCTTGGGCTTCCCCAGATTGAACGTTTATTACTTTCTTTGTGCTTTCATTGGCTTAAAAATTTTAAAATGATTGTGGCATGGTAATTATAGGGGCAGATGGCATGAAGAAATCTATGGTGGCTTTTGATACGAACAACACAAAATACTATGATAGCCATAAAAACCAAACAACTTACCTAGATTCATAGCAGGTACAAATTCCACCATGTAAATTAAAAAAAAATCAAATATTAAATGTCTTTATTTTAATATATTAGGTTTGTGAATTGTTTTATTTTTATTTTTATTTTTTAAGTGTTTCATGAATAGTATAATATATTATTATATTCTTATTTTTTGTCTTGTGCATGAATATATATATATTTTTTTATTGAAAAAATACTTCATATTAATAAATAATTAGAGAATACATCATCATAACAACACTACATAAATTTGCAAATGAGAAAAAAACAATAAGATCTAACACTTTTATAAATTCTAATAATGTCCTGAATAATCTTAGACCTAAACACCTTAAGTTTATTAGAAACAAGCTCAACAACTTTGCTAACAATAACAACAATCGACACCTCCTCATTTTTAAAAATTAGACTCCATCTATCTTTCCAAATACTGAACAAGATAGAGAGTTTGATAATATGCCAAAATATCCGTATGTGGCTTGCACAGTCAATGGAGTCTCCAAAAAACACTGCCTTCCACCTTAGCTACCCCTGAACAACATTGTCATACAACTAGACTACCTTTCTCCATACCTTTCTCGTTATCGAACATTCCTAAAAAATATGCTTAATTATTTTACTTTTTCCACAACTGGAACAAGCAAGCTGGAACAAGCATACGATGTAAGAATCCATTTTTTATTGTGCATGAATATTATTATTATGTTTAATTTTTTTTTTTGGTAAGTAAGAGAATATTATAATTAACACCGGGTTTTAACTGGTTGACCCAAAACCATTTTACAAAATAGGGTCCACTGACCAACTGGACAAAGGCCAAGCCCTAAAAGTTTAAACTGACAACAAAAATGGCCAAGACCTACTCTTCCATTAGAATACAACCAAACTAAACTATGGAAGCCTAATATTATGGCCATCAGAAAAGAAAGACGCAAAAAAGAACTAACAAAGACAAAAACTAATCATGCAAGCACCATGCAGAGTAGCTTGTGCCCATATAAAAATAATAGAATATGGTCAAAAAAAAAAAAAAAAAAAAACATCCCATAGAATGGACAGCCAAGAGGCCCAGCAGTCTTCCTTGTAGTCCTCATCTAACTTCTTATCATCGTTCTTGCCATCATATTTAGATTTTGCCTTTGACTCCTTGTGCCCTCGGAACTGCTGGCTATAAAATAGAAGATTTAAGGAATCACACAAATCAACAATTTGACCGATGAGGCCAGGACATGGACTCTTCAATCTGGTTGATACTGTTGGAGGTTGATGAAATTGTCATCTTCTCCAAGACTATTATGGTGGGGTCTGGTGCCTCATTGTCAGGGATCTCCAACACTTTGTTATTTCTTGCTAGGGCCTTTTTGCGACATCGAATCCAAACACACCTTGGGAAATACTTGAGGCCAAAGCAGATTTTTCCCATGCATGAATTTGTAGATAAAAAACCTATATCAGTGCCCCACCAGCTGCAAAAACACTAGTCACATGAACAAAAAAAACAAATATGACAAAATCCATTATAAGGTTCAAATTTTTTTTTTTAAAAATGCCCCCATTTTCTGTCATTGATCCACTTTGAGCCTTCCAATCTAAATTTTTTCATTATCTATCACCATTGAGACTGCATGAGGAAGATTTTCAGTCCACGTGATCAAATTTTCTGCTACAATGCCTTCATTTGCCAGCCTATCAGCTGCCATGTTTGCTTCCCGGAAGGTATGCAAAATTATGGCCTCAGGTCGGTCATGAATTAGAGCCCTTGCTTCATGGATGTAGTCATAAAATCTCCAAGGAGCTCTCTTAGTGTTCTTTAGAAGATTTATAATAATAAGAGAATCACCTTCCACCAACAGTTTCCCTGGATAATTCTCTGCCACCTTGAGGCTCCTCCAAACTGCCCTTGCTTCAGCCACATTGTTAGTTTGAGCTCCAAGATGTTCTGCAAAAGCTACAAGCACCTCACCCTTGTGGTCTCTAAGTAAGCCACCAGCCCCAGCTTCACCTGGGTTGCCCCTAGATGCCCCATCAAAATTTAACTTAATCCACCCTAGGGGGGGTGGGGTCCATGTGATCATGGTTCTAGGACAGACTTGAGGATGATTGAGGCCATCAGTGAGAGGTAAGTTTAATGACTGGCCTAATGAAGCTTCAAAAGGATTTGGAGGTCTAGATGCTGCAGGCACTAAACAAGTATTCTCATTAGCATATGCTAAAATTTTTGACAGGACAGAGGATGACTGAGAAACCTTATCCAAGAAGGCCCGACGATTCCTTTCCAACCATATCTGCCACAAGTAGTGATGAAGGCAGATCTTCCACATATACCTAAGACGCCTATTCAAAAATTGGGAAGGCCACTGGACAAATAAGTCAAAAATGGACTGAGGATGGACCCAATAAATATGAAACACTTGTAACAGACCTAACAAGATTGAGACAGAAAAATTACAATACAGAAACAAATGATCAATAGACTCCCACTCAGACATACAAAGATAACACCTATTAACAACAATCACACCTCTTTTTATTAAGTTATCCATGGTGAGGATCTTATTTTGGATGGCCAACCATGCAAAAAACCCAACCTTCGGAACAATGCTTTTGGGCCAAACTTCCAAGTGAGGGAAAGTAGTTTCATCATTATCAATAAGCATCGAGATAAGCGGTCTTGACGAGAAAATTCCCCATTGTCCGAAGCTTCCCGGATAAGCTGGTCCTCAAGAATGCCGGGAAGGGAGTAAAGACTGTTTTAATTCATTCTCCAAGATTATTGATGCCCCCGGTAGATCATTATTCATTATTGGCTTCCATACCCTTCTATTGTTTGACAAAGTAATAAAATCTGCAACTTTGGTACCAAAAACTTCAATTGTCCAAGCTCTAAGGGTTGAAATGATGGGAGTCTGCAGAGAGGGGATAGTCCTTTAACCATTTGTGGTCCCAAAAATCAATGTTTCTTCCATTTCCCAGTTTCCAACGTAGCCCTTTGCTTAGCAAGTTTTTAGTTTGAAGGATTGATTTCCAAAAAATTGATCCCTTGGGAGGAAAGGAATAACTTAAGAATTCAATTTCTTGCAAATACTTTCTTCTGATTATAGTAATCCATTCTGCATTTGCATTTGTCAAAAGACGCCATGCTTGTTTGGCCAGGAGGGCCATGTTTAAATGTTGTATTCTCCTTAGCCCAATACCTCCAAACTCCCTTGGTTTGCAAACCCTATCCCAGGACACCAAGTGAAAGCGTTGCTTAGATTCGAACCAGTCCATAGGAACCTCTTCCGGATCTCGTTCAATTTTAGTGTAGACACTTGTAGGAGCTTTAAAAATAGAGAGAAAGTAGACAGGGATGCTTTGAATGGAAAACTTGGTGAGAACTGCCTTGCCAGCTTGAGATAACAAATTCCCTTTCCATCCAACCAGCTTCCTCCGAATTCTTTCAATTACATTAGTCCACATGGAATCAGTAGCTCTGCCTGTAAATAAAGGAAGGCCTAGGTATGTGGATGGAAGAGTAGACACTGAGCATCCAAGAATCCTAGCAATCTTAATCTGCCTCTGAATGGGAGTGTTAAAGAAATAAATTTTACTCTTTGAAAAATTTACCTTTTGCCCCGCAGCATCCTCATATAGCTCTAGAATATGTTTTATGACCTTAGCCTCAAAAACTGATGCAAGAGTTAACAACAAAGTATCATCCACAAACTATTCATGTGTAACTGCCTGTGTTTGTGATGATGCTTTAATTCCCGAAATAAGACCAATATTACAGGCAGCTTTGATTGTCCTCCCAAGGGCTTCAGCCACAATGATAAACAACATGGGAGAGATAGGGTCACCTTGCCTTAGGCCCCTTTTACTTTGAAAGTATCCAGCAGGAGCACCATTAACAAGGACTGAAAACCAAGGTTTCATAAAACATCCTTCCAAAAGCTTGATCCATTCATGATGAAAACCAAATTTCTGAAGAATGGCAGAGACAAAACTCCAGTTTATGCGGTCATAAGCCTTGTTCATATCCAGCTTGAGAGCAAAAGCAGGTTTTTTAGTCTGGACTACCGAATGGAGGGCTTCATGAACTGTTATGACCCCATCAAGGATGGACCTTCCAGGGACTGAACTGCCTTGACAAACATCAATAAACATAGGAAGGATCTTCCTCATTCTATTTGCAATTGCCTTGGTCAAAATTTTATAAACAACATTACAAAGGCTAATAGGTCTAAAATCCATCATAGATCTAGGAGTAGGAATCTTTGGGATTAAAGAAATAAAAGTGGAGTTAAAACTTCTTGGAATATGCTTTGTGGACTGAAATTCCTTGATAGTAGCACATACATCAAAACCTACAATATCCCAAAAAGCCTGAAAAAACGAGGTGAAAACCCGTCTGGACCTGGAGATTTATCAGGGTTCATTGAGAAGAGGGCCTCTTTGATTTCTTCATCCGTGAAAGGCTTAATTAACTTCCCATTCAAGTCATCAAAAATTAAATGAGGAATATGGTAAAGCATTGATTCTGAAGCTAAGGCAAGAACTCGAAATGTTCTTCTCCTAAAAGATTCCGAAAATAGGAAACTGCTTCATTTCTGATTTCATTAGGACTAGAAAGGAGTGATCCATCATCTCTAACAAGTTCTTTAATTCTATTGTGGCTTCTGTTCCTTAAGGTAGATGCATGAAAAAATCTTGTATTGGCATCACCTTCTTTTAGCCAGGTAGCTCTAGACTTTTGCCGCCAAAAAGTCTCCTCGCTGGCTAGAACATTATGGTACTCAGCAAGGGATTTCTTTTCATCTGCTTGTAGGGAAGGGTCCAGCAATCCCTCTTCAAGTTTTTTCTCAATGGTTGATAACCTTTCAGAGATGGCTTTCTTGTTTTCAAAAATATTTCCAAAAATTTCCTTATTCCAGATCCTTAGATTTTCTTTCACCACTTTAAGTTTTTGTGCTAATCTGAATGAAGGCCCGCTTCGACAAGAATGTCGCCACCACCGAGAAATTCTGTCTCCGAGATCGGGTGGTGCATCCACATAGATTCAAACCTAAAAGGCCTTTTGAATTTTGGAGTCTCTTCAATTTCAAGTAAAATCGGGTTGTGGTCAGACCCAATGCGAGGCAAGGACAACCGATTTGCATCCCCAAAAGATTGTATTGCTTCCTGTGACAAAAAAAACCTATCAAGCTTTTCCATTATAAGTTGATTTCCAAACCTCCTATTGCTCCAAGTAAATTTAGCATTTTTTAATTTGACATCCAATAAATTGTTGTTGTTGATGAAATCTTGAAAGTCCTCCATACTTCTTGCTGGAATTCCTACTCCCCCTTTTTTATCAGAGGGGTAAAGAGGGGTATTAAAGTCCCCCGCCACTATCCATGGGATATCCCTGAAAAGCTTCCTTGAAATGACTGAGTAAATTCCATATATCAGCTCTCCCAGATATAGAATTAGGGGCGTACACATTTGTTAATATCCAAGAAAGGTCATTAACCTTATCCTTAAAAATAATGCTCATTACCCTTTCCCCCAATTGAATAACCTTGCCTTCCACCTTCCCTGGATTCCAGATACAAAGAAGACCACCTGAGGTTCCATTGGCTTTGCAAAAAATTGCTTCTCCATTTTTCCAGGATATTGAGGGCAATTTTTCTAGACAAAACTTCATCGACTTTAGTTTCTTGCAAAATAAGAATAGTGGGATCAAAATCTCTTCTTAAATATTTGACTAACCGCTGTTTAGGAAGGCCATTGAGCCCCCTTACATTCCAGGATATGATCTTCATTTGGAACTTTTAAAGTTTTTTTCCTCTTCCCCTGCCTTGGACTTGAGGGGGCTTAAGAATTTTGTTTTCTTCAAAGGGAAGATTTCCAGTTGGTGGAAACAGAGTAGTCTGAATTCCATTAGCTATCTCATCTTGGACCTCTTCTTTCCATTGCTGGGCATTTGACTTTCTTCCCTTTTTTTTCTCACCTCCACAGTCAATCATGGGGGATTTCATTGAGCTTCTAGTCTTGTTCTGGCTAAATTTGGTTTGGGTGACTCGTTGGATAACAAGATCTGGAAACCCCTTCTCTGGATTGGGACAAAGACAAAGGTGAAAAATGTCGCTTGGAAGGGCTGATTAACTCTAAAAGCACTTTTTCTCTTTCTCGGACAGAAAAGGACTCATCATTAGGGCATTCTTTATGGCCAACAGGAGGAGGATTGGTAGGTCCAGATTTGGTTGGGGAGTCAAGGTAAGCAGGGAGACCAAGAATTATATCCTCAACATTAGACCCTTCATTCTGATTTTCCTCTGTAATTATTTGGTTTTCAGCCAAAATGTTAAATTTATTTAGATTCTCGAAAGGAGAGCATACCTTTTGTTGGTCAGTTTGTGATGTAGCAATTTGCTTGTCCTTACCATTGTCCATGTGAAGCTCAGCCTCATTCTCCATTTGTCCCAAACCATAGGCCTTTGCCTTTTCAACATTTGGATCTTTAACCCCTGTACATTCTGTGTATTTGCCATTATTTCCGAAAGATCGCCGCTTGGAATCATTATTCCTAGGAAGGGTTTGTCGGCTTCTCAAAAAAGAGCATTGTCCTTTGAGATGGCCTTGAATATTACAGATCGAGCAAAATGCTGGTCTATTTTCATATTCGATGACCTGTAATCTTGTTATATTTCCATATTCTAACTCCACATGAGTAGGAAGCTCAGATTCTAGGTTTGCATTTACACAAATCCTAGCATGCGTCATTCTGGTGCGTGCAAGGGTTGGATTATCAATGGCCACCAATTCCCCTATGGTCTTGGCAATACCCTGAAGAAAATACTCATGCCACCAATGAAACGGGAGATTTGGGAGACGGACCCAAATGGGGGCAAAGTTTATGCTCTGCTTTTCTGGGTCAAAATCCTCAGCCCATCTCCTAAGAAAAAGACTTCTTCGGCCCAAGAACCAAGGTCCTCCCTGTTAGAATACGACTAGCATCTTCACTATTGTTAAGGTGTACCGCAAAAAACCCCCTTGATAATGCAATAATCTCCATGTTTCCAGAAGTCTTCCACTTCAAGGATGCCCATCGTCGAATCGTTTCAATATCCGGCCTGCCCCCTATGAATTTGCCTACCAGAGAAAAATTTAAAGGTAATATTGTTTATATGATTCTAGGTATTAGGTTTGTGAATTGTTTTATTTTTGTTTTTATTTTTTAAGTGTTTCATGAATAGTATAGTATATTATTATCTTCTCATGTTTTATCTTGTGCATGAATATTATTATTATGTTTAATTTAAAGGTAATATTGTTTATATGAATCTAGGTATTGAGTTATAACTACACAATTCTTTCATTATGATCTACAAAGTTCTTCATGATGCTAAAGGAATGGTAATAATTATCTAACTTCTTAAAGGTTAAATTATTGGAAAGGCTTCATCTTAAATCCAAAGGTATAAAGGTATAAATTGCAAGGTGAGTTTGAATAATAATTTTTAGTGGTTTTTATACTTTCAATATCCAAATCATCCTTTTACGTATTTAGGATATTTGAAATTTAGCTTCCTTCAAGGTATTATCTTATCTTGTTTTATAAAAGATTGTAGACTTTCTATAATGCATATAAGATTTTCTTAGAATGTTTATCATTTAATATTGGTGTTGAATGTAATACTCCCCCACTTTTATATTAATAACCTTAAAAATAAAAATAAAAAATAAAATCCTTTAGATTATCAATCAATTTGATTTGTCGAAATTGATAATTATAACGAGAACCTCAAGTAGTCTCATTTTCTAAAAGTACCAATGAACTAACTATTTTTTAATTATGACAATCATAGTTGTCTATTTTTTGATAGGTGTTATTATATTTATTGATATGAGATAAAACTCAAAAAATATTTCTAAAACATTAATTATCTCATTTTTGCATTCAATCAATGAATTTACACCTCTATTTTGGGTCTAATTTTTTTAAAATAACATCACTTGGAGATGCAATAAACAATTTGGTTCATCATTGACTTATCATTTTTATTACTATTATTTGTTTTCCTTCCTAAAATTAGCCAATAACGTAAAGTCTTTTATCATAAGCATATTGTTGTTGAATTTGTTTTAGGATCTAAGAGATAGGTACCAATTATTATTTGATTGATAGTGGTAGATAGAAATGGGGTTTATTATAGCTAGCATAGACCATATAATTAATAATTTCTAGGTGGCTTTTAAATGACCCATACATTTTTATAGTTCCAATTTTAAAATTTTTACTATTATTTCTCATGAAGCTAAAAAACTATTTCTAGAATATTCGACTAGATATATAGCATATTTTAAAAATCATAGGCTTCTTAAGAATATTGGACTTGATAACAACATAGAATTTTATTTTATAATTTGAAAAAATTACATTCAAATAATTACTTTATCGAAAATTCAAAAAATAAAATATATGACTATATTATTCTTGGGTTATCTAATATATTTTGATACTATTCATATTCTACCTTATCTCACGTATTATTCCTCTATTTTTTACTAGTTCTATTTCAAAAGTCATTTAAAATAGCTTTTAACATAAACAATACCATAGAACATATGAGATGATCCTAATAGAGGATGTTATTTATCTATTATATGTTTATCCAACCAAACTTTTACTAGAAAAATATGGTACAACTCTACCTCGGTTTAATTCAAACCTTAAACCTAATCATAAATGCTAATTTTACATCTTGAAATTTTTTGTATAAGCATAATGTTCTTTAGGTTACTCAAATATGAAATTATGACACCATTATTTTAGTACCATAAATGAGTGTAAACATTCAATGATCAAGCAAACTGAAGGATTAGTTCCTATCAAGAGTCAATATGAAAAAATATAAACAAGATAAAAGTATTATAAGATAAATAAAAGATAAATTTAGATACAACATGATTTACATTATAGGGCCTAGGATGTAGTGACATAGGAGGAAATTCCCTAAACTAGTTTATTGTATGTAATAAGTTATAACTTTAGTTATGTGGTAAGAAAAGGTATAATATATTTTGCTCTTAATTAATGATAAAATGGTTTTCAAATATAATGTAAATGTAAATATATTACGAAATAAAAGGATCATGTAGTAGTATTAAAAACTAAATAAATATGTTAGGTGTGTTGTACATGGGGTACATGTACACTTTATTCTTATGTAGTGAAAGGAGTAGTAAAATAAGTGTTTAAAGACTCTAAGTACAATAAGAAACTATAAAGAGGATGAAGACAAAGGATAGAGAATATAAGAGACACAAGAAGGAGTGATCTACTACATTCCTGAGCTATATTCGTGTGGTATAATACTTATATAAAAATCTAGATAAAAAATGGTTTAGCTCATAAGCAATCAACAAATGGTTTTAGGGATTATTATAGAGTTGATAAACTACATATTTTGAAGTTGATGCTAGTAAATATGGTTCCAAGTGGTAATACTAGGTAGTTGAAAATTTATCTCTAATAATTATCTTTGGAATGATACCTCCTATATATTTTAGTGTTTAATAGTGACATGATATGTTGATACCAAAAAGGTTTTATTGTAATTCTATGGGTTCCATTGACATTTACACCAAATCAAATGTGTTGCTTATAGTGGTGATGGCATTGAAAGTAGTGTTTGTGACATGAGTGGATATGATACCATAAGTCCTTATAGCCTTAGTTTGTTTGGTCAAAATTCCAAATGGGTGTTAAGATATACTTGTAGATACCAAGGACTTGAAAAACCCTTGATTTGCTCAAAATAATAGTATTATCCAACTCTTACCGTGATATAATGTTCAATACTTAAGATTCCTTCATCAACCCAACATACATGGTCAATTTGTTGTATGTTCTCAATACTTTATATCATGATCCAACATTAAGAAGGTAGCATTAGGTCAAATTCTAACATGAAGTTTTTGGCATAAATACAACATCCAATATGATGTTTGTTATTGAAGTTGTATGATGTCACTTTGAAAAATTAATTTTACAAAATATAGACATATATAATTGGGAACACTCAATAAAATTTGCTTCTTGGATAAATAATTCTTAGACCTACTATCATAAAAATAATTTTTTATTGAATAAGTCCCATTTTAGTAACATATTGACATGAATTGTTGTATGATAAACAAACAAATGTATTTCTTATTACTAAAAATAGTTTACTAATGAGGGTATTAAGCTCATTCAAATAATTTTCTATAGATGAATTCTCCTTCATCCTTAGTATATAAAGCTATTTTTCAGAAAATTCTTATTAGTTGCTGATTTTGTTTCATACAAAATTTTAAGCTTTTGCCAAAGGGATTTTGTGATATTTTATTTAACAACATTAAACATGATAGAGTCTTCTAGGTAGATATGGATTGTAGAAACTGCCTTCCTATATAACGTTTCCCACTCCTCATATTTCATGTTGTTTGGTTTACTGACCAACAAATCCTCCACCTTCATCTTCAATAGAGTTAAATTTCTACCATAAAATTTCTTAATATTGTAATTGGTTACACCTACTATCATTTTTTTAGCTCCCACTCACATAAAACCCTAGGCTTTGATACAAAATGTTAGTTAAATATTATTATTTTACATGCAATAAAAAAACACAATAACAAAAAAAATATAGTAACATAAAGATTTTATGTGGAAACTTGCAATGTGAAGGAAAAACCACAGAGTAATGGTAACTTATTTATTTTATTGATTTCATCAAACTTTACATTCACTCAACTTGTTTACATGCAAGGGGTCATTACTCTTTTATAGATATATAATGGAAGGGTCCAAAAACTATTCGTTTTCTCTACCAAAGAAAGACTCTAAAAACTATTCATGTTGTCTTCCAAAGCTACACGTTTGGTGGCTACCTATCTAGAGCTAGACATTTAGAACTACTCATATAGATGTTTAGAATTATATATCTAAAACAATCCATATAGATATCTAGAGCTAAGCATCTACAGCTACCCATGTGGATATATGTAGATAGATATCAATAGATAAATGTCTGTAGCTAGAAATATGTAGACTATATATCCATAACTATATGCTTATATACTATATGTCTATAGTCTAGACATATATATATATATATATATATATATATATATATATATATATATATATATATATATATATATATACATATATAGACTAGACATCTACAACTAGATATCTATAGTCCAAATATTTACAAACTAGACTTCTTCAAATAGATGTATGTGGACTAGATATCTATGGATAGACATCTACATACTAGATATCTATAGTCTAGATGTCTATAAACTAGATGTTTGTAGCTAGATGTTTGTAGACTAGATGTTTATAGTCTAGATGTCTATAGCTAGCTTTTATTGAATAACATCAAATATTTGGATAATGACTTCATCCCCTAACACTAACCTTCTCATTTACCATCCTCTAGTTCTAGCATTAGTATTAAGTTACATCTAAGGTTATCCTCTAGGGCTCATAACACCTAGAGGGTGAACCCATACTCACACAATATCTTAGCATGATGAACCTTGACATAACCAATCAGCTTGTTTAAGACTTATTTTTCAAGGGGTTAGCGTACATATACCTAGTATCTAGTTGATTGTCCTCTTTCTTGGAGTTATCTAGAGCTATACAATTATCCTGATACTTGTCTTAGTCTCAAATATCTAATATGACTCATAGTCATTTATCCCATACCAAACATCATAGTAGAACTAGCTTTCATTAATATTTTAGTCCTCTTTTAGTCAAAGTGATACATGAACATATAATTGTACTTTTGAGCAACAACCTAGAGGTAGCATTCCATAATGCTCCTCATAATGAGTTATAAAAAGATTAATTTTACTAACCTATGTTGCTATAAAATGGTCTCTCTCGAGTCGTAGAGGTTACCATCTCATAACCATAAAATTTAGGTTTTTTATGTTTTATTTAATTTTTGTATCATCCTTCTCAATGAAAAGGCTCACATTTTAAGGTTCAACTTAAAAAACTCTAAGGTCTACTTCTTAAATTTTTCTAACCAAATTTCTCAAGTTATTTTAACATCGGTTCAAGGGATGTTATGAAAAGCTTAGTCCTCACATACCATTTTTTAACCTTTTGAAAAAAAACTAATCAACTAACCTTTTTACAAATATCATAGCAATCTATTTAATTAAACAAATATATCCTTATACCATCCATAATATTCATATTTTTCTTTTCCATTGTTAAGTAGGATATTTATCCTAAACCTTGGGTTGATTTACCCTTATAAATTTTCATAGGTTTCTCTGAAATAATTCTTATTCTAGAGATTATTTCACCACAAAGGACTAGTTTTTAACTTTAGCTAAGTTCAAAGGAATATTAAAAAATATAGGTAAATCTCTCTAACTATTTCAGATGTAATAGATTCCATGAGGATTTTACCTATTCTATACAATGGTAAAATTATACCTTTTTATATGGTGGTCAAAAAATAATAGCAAATTTCTATTTTTAGAGAGGTCAGTTATCAAATTAAAGTACTAAAAAGAAAGCTTGATTCCAATATATTTTTTAGCAATCAAGCCAATGTGCCACATGCTAAATAATACTCTACTCCTCTAAAGTATTTTTTTATAATATACATCCATTGATTGTTCAACATTTACTTTAGGGTCTGGGATTAGTATCATAAAACAAACAAATTTCATAAACACTCTATTAATTTCATTCATAACCACCAAGCTATTCTTGATACTAGTTTTACATACTTACTATTAAAATTTCCATATTATACACTCATGCTTATGATTAAATCAACAAGCATCATGGTATGACAATGGGAAAGCATTTTACTTATTTAAATACCTATTTTATGGAGAATACAATAGTATTGAAGAGCCAATTTATTATTCAGCAATTGAACAGATAGAGAGGCTTGGTGAAAATAGAATTTATTAAAATTTTCTTAACATGCTCATAGATAAATGAGCATGCAATCCATTTTCTACATTACAAGGTAAACCTTTTAAAAACTATAGGAATCCATATTTCAATCACAATAATGTAATACATTCAACTTCTTTATAAACACAATACCTTATTTTGGAATAATGAACATGGTGTTTTCTTATTTGGATTTCTATTCCAACAACGCCTTAAAAGTTCACAATGTATACTCATATATATGGCTTGATGATATTTCTATTTACAACAAGTGAAAATTATATATATACATTCTCAACACCATACTATGGACAACTTATAACTTACATTACAAAGAACCCATTTCATGTGCACTAAACTATGTAGCTATAGAACGAACTACTTAGGTCTGCAATAATAACATTATTGTTAATGATTGTCTACTAGATATGCTCATCAAAAAGTTCTAAACCATAGTTTCTTCAATAAAATCCATATCAGTCTCAAATTGAAATTTCTATAACATGTTGTCCCATAACATGAAACTACCTCAACATAGCTAGATGAATTTTTATGTTCTATTCTATCTTTTTGAGTTGCATGTTACCCTTAATATGATCATATAGGGATCCTAATATATATGAATACATATATTATGTAAGGTAGCAATTTTATCTTTCTCAAGCAATCACTTCATACTAGAAACATACAGGGTGCTCAAACAAATATTTTTTCAAATTGAAATTCTTTTCATAAGATATTTTAATAAAAGCACATAAAATGATATGTTTCCAGTCTTGTTATAGTAATAGATAGAAACCACTCAACATGAAATCTATTCATATTTTACAAGTATCTATAAAATATAAAATCAAGCAACATTTACATTTATTTGATTCTTCATAAATGAAAGGTCAAAAACAACTTCCAAATGTATTTTTAGTATAACACAAATTACTGATATGCATACAAACAATAACTATATTTTCATATAACATAAATTACTAATATGCATAAAGAGTGACTATCTTTTCAGATATTTTATGACAAATATCTAACATCTCAAAAATTTAACAGTCTATCATTTCATAGAAAGCATATGTACTCAAGATGTCAAAACTCTGACTTGCAAACTCCTAATATTTGACACTACTTCTTTTCGTTTCTTCCAATAATTCTTCGTAGTCACACACGCAAAACTATATGTCCCATCCTCGTTATCATTTCTATTCTCTATGTTATATTTTTTTGCCCCTTAACCATACAAGAATAACCCTCCATTTTCCTTATCAATTGACTCCCTTCTAGATCACTCTTGAGAATGTGGAGAGGTTAGAAATAATTATGAATATTACTCATCAATATCCCACAAAAAAGCATTTACTTGTTGCATTACATGGTGATGTAAACAATAAATAAATTAATTTATTTGATATATATATATATATATATTCTAAACTTTAATTTGCACTTTATTAAATTTAATTTTCTTTTATTTTCCTTTTAAATCTACCAATTCTTATATTAGTTTATAATTCCAAAGAGAAGTATTGCATGATTTTCAACATATCAAAATGACTCACATGCCTTAGAATTTTTATTACCAACAAAAATTCTATGCATTCATTAGTTTTGACAAACAACACTTTTCAAAGCAAAACACTCATATAATGCAAATCAATCATGATGGCCTATAAGATTTGCAATTTTTATGTGAGCTTTCTTGTACTCATGGGTCGAATGATCACTTCTCTCTTACCTATTCTATCAACCTTCTTCTATCCATTGAAGGTATACACTTGGCCTTACATGCACAACAACAATTAGTATTACCACATTCTAGAATAGATGAATATGAACCATCATTTAATTTCTAATTAATATCATGCAAGCAAGGTCATTACAATTATAGAAATATTTTTTGATGTCTTGAATAATTATAAAAAACAATCCTTCTATATATTCAATGATATCAAATTTACTGATATCAAATTGATTTCTATCAATATATCGAAATTATGTGACTACATAACCATTTTTTTTCAAGCAATTCCAAATGAGATGTAATCAACAACTTTTTAAAAATATATTTTTCTTTATTTGAATAATTATTTCTACATATAAATTATTATCCCTATATTATATAATGTTCAACAAATATAAGCATTAGGTATATGCACTTTCATATATATATATAATTTATAAATTTCCATTCTTGTAATTTAAGCTACAAGAAAAACTTTGAAGGATATTATTTGATATACAATGCTAATTAATATAATTTCTATTTGTTGATCATTGTCCAAGATAAAGAATATTATACTAATGAATTTATCCCTTAAGATCCATCTCTTTGTAAATTCAGGGTACTCATAAGATCTATGGTGGAATATCATCAAGCTATTTTTAATGCCTAGGATATGAAACATCTTTTAAGCATACTAATGAGGTACAAAAATTATCATCCATTAGCTTTATATGCCATGTTAATATAAATATTTATATTTTTTATAGGATAGCTATTATTTGTCCTTTACAAACAAAATATTAATGACATTATTAATATTTACAATTCCTTTCTATAATTTCTAAATTCCTATATATTGGATTCTCTATGCACTTTACATAACTTACCATCTTCTAAGAGTAGTGTAAAGTACCATAAAAATTGACTTCCTCTTAGATTATCTTAACTTAATCCATAAGTATTTTTTCTAGGTTCTAATCCCATGCATTATTATATGTATGTACCTTGCATAATCACCTTCTACCTACTTATAGTGAAAAGTACTTTACTAGTGAATTGATCATTGAAGACGAAACATAGTTCTTGATGTAGACTCAAATTCATACGTATTTCATTGTAATTTCTAATACTAGAATGTGATGCCCATATGAAACTTACATATCTCATTCTTATGTTGATGTAACACAATGCCCTTAAAATTTATCCATAATAAAAAAATAGTTTAGTCTTAGAAGTAGACTTAATTTACAAGTATTTGATTTCAAATTCTAGTCCTATAGATTAGTACCTATATGCACCTTTACATGGCTTTCATCTACTCAGTATTAGATTTTATAGTAGTTTTTAGAAACAAAGGAAATCTAACATTAGCTAGTATTCATTTAACAAAAGAAATACACACAGTAAAAATTGAGAACACAAAATATAATAGAGTATCTTTCAATATCAATAATCGCACTAAAATAGAAAATTTTGATTCTAAGTTCCAATACTAGACTATGATGCCTATAAAAAAATTGTATATGTCATTATTGTGTTGATGTAATGCAACACCCTTAAAATTATACCCATAATGATAGATACTCGTTTACTTTTAGAAGTAAACTTAATTTACATGTACTTGATTTCAAATTCTAATCCCATAGATTAATACCTATATGCACCTTTACATGGTTTTTCTCTACTCAATGTTAGATTTCATAGTAGTTTTTAGAAAAATGGGAATCTAATATTATCTAGTATTCATGTAACAAAAGGAATACACATAATTGAAAATAATAACACAAAATATAATAATATATTTTGATACCAATAATATTATTAAAATAGAAAATAAAATTACACTCCATACAATAATGTAGGGTTATGCATAGTGGTGAATATTCGCCAATTGGACGAATATTAGGATTTTCAAAATTGAAAATTGGTGAATATGAGGACCCTCGACATCGGCCCATTCACCTAAAATTTTTAGGACAAATTTTTTTCTTAGGGTCAATTTACCAAAATATATATCCAAACATAGGCATATTTGTACTCGTTGGAAAGCTCTTTTTGAGCCTGATCTAATGGTGGTATTTTTATGAAGTTATAAGATGATTTAATAGGTCAAAATTTATCCCAAATATGACCTTACTTTTTAGGGCTTCAAATGCCCCAAATTTTGGTGTGAAGATGATTTATTTGATTTGATTTGGATTTGCCATGATTCACCTTGATTTTGATTAGGATTTGTCATTTTTTTTAAAAGTACATTTTGAGTCCAACCCCTTATGCATAACCCTGCAGTAATGAAAATATTGATATGTATAGGTTTTTATACCTAAGTACATGATACATTTAGGTTAACATTATGAAATCAAATTTTTAACTCTAATAATATCTTACATGTGTACAAAAGTGACCCCAATTATATCCTTGTCAAGATATTTACTATCTATTTTGATGAAGGTAAAAAAAATTAATCCAACACCAAGTGATCTTGAATCCATTTCATGAAGTGCATCCATATATCTATGTTATTTATTTATTTGTGGGACATTATATTCTAGGGAAGATAGATAGTTGTCTAATTATCACATTGATGAGGGACTAAAAAGTTTTGAGGAATGCTAATTTTCTCTAAAATCATTTGCATGGACTTGATAATCTTAGATATTTTATTTGGAATAAGAAATGTTGGACGATCATCTAGAACACAATGAAAATAATATAGGTCACAAGTAGGACATAATAGCTATGGTGGACTACTACTCATCCATATCATTGACATGATTATCATCTAAAATTCCTATCACAATTAGAGGAGAGCTAATGGATTAGTAAATATCCATCTAATAGGTCCCTTTCATGTTTTTGAGACTCCTCATAGGTATTTTCTAGTGACTGTCATACGATGCCTACATGTATCTAGAGAAATATCTTATAATAAAGGCTACACATAGTCTTGTTTGAGTGAGATAGAGAAGTTCTTCCATAAGATATCAATACAACATGACATAAACCAAAGGTGTGGTGTAATTAGCCTAAAATTTTAGACTTGATGTAAAATAGGTCTAAGTAGGCTTAAAAATAATTTCATTTTAGGTATAGGAATAGGAAGTGCTCAAGATACAAAAAAATTAATTCCCATAGTTTTCCTTTATGTTGATTATTTTGTCTTCTCTTTGTAAACCTTAGTTTTTAGAAGCATTATCTAAATATTTTAAGAATATTTAATTTGGATGATGTTGCCTATATGATGTGTCTGAAAATACGTAACTAACAATAATACTTATTAATGTGTGCAAATAAATTTGACAATGGAAGAAATTCTAGATATCACTTATGGTGGATGAGCACTTAGAATTAATATATGAAGAACACAAGCTTATATTAAGAGGGGGGGGTGAAAAATATAAGATCACTTTTTACTTTTCTTTTCTCAAATAATATTATCCAATATATCAATGGCAATATCAATAGCAATAATCAAAGCAATGCATAAATCACCACACACAATAGAGACACAAATTTAATGTGGTTCATTAAATATGGGCTACTCCACAGAGAAAATATATCACTAATATTTTCTTAATAAATATCTTGGGAGTCCTTCCCTATTATAATGTTTATGGACCTCTGTCTAAAGGAGACACCAATCCCCTAATCAAGTTCATCATATCTTTACACAGTAGATACCAATCCCCTTAGTTGGTTCATGGATATCTATCTACAGGATAAATCCTTATCCTCTGCTCTAGCTAGTGATCATTTAAAAGACTACTACCTCCACTGCACTTACTTGTGGATATTTCTCCACTGAATACCTCTACTCTCACTCAGAAGACTTGTCATTACTACCCTATCTTATAGAACTCTATCCACTAGAGAATATTATCCTCTACTCTATCATCTCCAAATATTACTTTTAGCTCTATCTCAAATATGCACTAAACACAATCCTTTGGTATAGCACAAATATACTTAATATCTATCTCAATTCTACATGAAACATAGTCATTTTATCTAGCACAAATTTGATCAATATCTATCTCAAATATTAACTAAATATAGTCATTCGATCTAGCACAAATATGTACTAAACATAGTCCTTCGATCTAGCATAAATTTGATCAATATTTATCTCTGGTCTAACACAAAACTATCCTCAAATCTACACCAAAATATGTCCATAAATCTATCCTCAATCCTTAACACAAAGCTTGATCTAATCACTAATCAAATTTGCTAGATCTGCCCTAAACCTTAACTCAATGTTTGAACAAATTAATCAATCAAATCTTCTCTCATGTCTACTCAAAGACTTACCTCAAATCTATTCAACAAGTCTTCACCAAGACTTACCTCAAATCTTCTCAACAAGTTCTCACTAGAAATTTTCCAATCTGCTCAATACGTTCTCACTAGAACTTGCTCAATTTTCTCAACAAGTATTCACCAAAAATTACCTCAAATCTAATAAATAAATCCTCACTAGAACTTTTCCAATATGCTCAATAAGTTCTCACTAGAAATTTTCCAATTTGCTCAATAAATCTTCACCAAGAATTGCCTCCTCACTAGTTACCCAATTTTTTCAATAAATCTTCACCAAGACTTACCTCAAATCTATACTATAAGCTTCCACAAAATCTTACTCTAGCCCAAATATGCTCAATATATGTCTCTGGTTTGGTACAAACCTATCCTCAAATATGCATTGTCCTTAATTCCACTCTAGTAATTACTCAAATTAGCTCATAAGATTTCACAAAATATTATTCAAATCAATTACGCAACTTACATACAAAAATCAACTCAATCTCTTCCAGAAACTTCTTCAATCACTCAAACAAGTTTCACTCAGAATATTTTTTAACCTCAAAATTATATAGAGAATGGTTAGAGACTCAATATGTTTCACACTCACAATACACTCACAAAACTCAAGTTAATCTATTTCAGAAAACTTCTTCAATCACTCAAATAAGTTTCACTTAGAATATTATTTAACCTCAAAAACATATAAAGAATAGTTAGAGACTCAATATATTTTACACTCACAAAACTCAAATTAATATCTTTCAGAAAACCTCTTCAATCACACAAAAAAATTTCACTCAGAATTTTGTTTGACCATAAAATATATAGAGAATGGTAAAAGACTCAATATGTTTCACACTCACTAATCACACTATCACTTTCAAACTCTTTTTCAAATCAATTTACACTATAGAAAAATTTGTTTCATAGAACTTGAACTATCACTCAAACACTCTCAATAAATAATGCTCATCCAATTTCACTCAACCATTCACTCAATAAAACACAACTTTCTTACAAACCCTAACCAAGTGTTTCACTATACTTCCAATAAATCTCACTATGAAACTCAACCTTGACTCAAGATGATTCTAAATTCACATAACAATGATACTCATGATCTTTCACAAACCCTAGTTAAGCATATGAAAGCTTACTCCAATATTTCCAACAATGGTTATTAAACAAACCTTTTCACTCCAACTTAACATTCACAACATCCAACCCAACAATATTTCACTCACAAGAAAAATGTGCCCATACCTTTTATTTTGATGAAGATATATCTTCAAAACCTGTCTCAATCACAATCAACCTCTTTGCCAATCTCAAAGTTTAGGTAGAAAAAACCTTCTCAAAATTTCATTCAAATATTCCCTCAAAATATTTTACCATACAAAATATTAAATCTCAATTACACCTTATAATATCCACACTCTTAACCACTACTCAAAACCCTAGATCTCAAATTAAATTGGCAAAAATAAACTTTAATAAAACACCTTATACCTCCCTTTAACTCAAAAATTCATGCCACATTAAAAACCTTAGAAGTAAATTTAATTAAAAAATTAAATACCTCTATTGCCCTCAGTGAGATTCGATCCCCCACTGCACTGCCACCAATACCCTAGTTGTGGCCACACTACCATGTGAGATAGGTGCTCACATTGGTAGTCAAGAGTAACTTATGCACTTTGAATCATGTGCTAGACACCAAAACCAAAAGAGAGCACTAACAAAACACTCTTAGGCCTGCCACCAGGATTCAATCATGGGACCTCCCACCTATTAACACTTCAAAACATAGCAACTTACCACTAGCCCAATTTTTAGGTTGGTAATGAGAATTTAATACTCCATTATCTTATCCCTTCGATGGTCGTTGAAACAAAAAATATTATCCTTTACATTTTAAAGTAGATTGTAGAAATTCACATGCACTCACAATGTTATTCGATCGAAGATAGGGGCTTAGTCAACCAAATGCACATGGTATTTATACCATTGTGTCATCTCCCTTTGGATGTCAGTGGTGGGGTAAAATACATTTAACATCGGTGCTTTAAATTAAACCTTTTTCCCTTATAACCTTAACCTTAGGGTTAATTAAATTAAATAAAAAATTAATTTATAATGAAATTATTATAATTAATTTAATAAATTTAGGTCTTAACATTATAACTTTAATATTATAATAAAATATTATAATATTATTTTTCTTGGATATTCCTATTGCTCCTTTAGATCTTATTTGACCATCTTGAATATTATAATAAGAGATATTATAATATTAGTTTTCCTTAGGCCTAGAAGTAATATTTCTCTTGCACTGCTTACTAAAACTGACTCTTGACATCCTTCATTTTGTACTTCTCACTAAAATTGACTCTTGAAATCAATGACAACAAAACTTGGTCATATTTCCAACAATATACTAAATATAAAAGATAACTAACAATAATATTGTTAATGTGTGCAAATAAATTTGATAATAGAAGAAATTCTAGATATCACTTATGGTGAATGAGCATTTAGAATTAATATACTAAATATAGATTTATTAAACTATAATATATGATGAATATGACATTATTGCTAAAGGTAAATACCAAAAATAAATATATTGTATATACCCTTGGGAAGAGACATGATTGTTCACACATTTTTGTATTAAATAAAAAATATGGTGTATGTATTACACCTTGATATGACTTTATCAACTAGCCTCTTAAAGGATATATTGAAATCAACTACTATAGCTTTCTTATGAATCCAACAAGAAGACACTAGATATATGCTCTTGCCACCCACATTTATATTCTCAGAAATATCCTACCCATAATTATTATAGTAATTGAGAATTATTCAAAAAACATAAATATTGTATTGGAATGGGCCATGCCATTTGGCATTCCCTAGTATCATTAATTTCAACACATAACTAAATAAGTGTAATAAAATAATTATTCCAAGACTAAATAAATTCTAATTATTTCATTCTTTCTCATGAGGGCTATCTTAAAGAAAAATACTTAGCATGCACATTATTATGGAGAGTAAAAGAATGGTAAGGTTCTTAAACTATCCTCTCAAAAACCTTATTAAAAAAGGGATATCTTGTTTTCCAATGTGGGCATTGATAAAGGTATTTCTCATTCATTTAGAATTTGATTATGATATCTCAAAAATATATGCTTAATTAAAATTGGATAGTTTTTGTTGAATAAAGGGATTAATAACTAAATTTATCAAACCCATCATTAGTGTCATTCCAAAGAATTTTATTAGTTTTTTACATGTACAAACTATTGTTAATTGTTAGGAGTACTATTATTTTATATCCTAATAAATTAATAAATTAATTTTAAACTAAAATTATTTCCTAGTGATACATTTGAATTAAATATTTAATTTAAGTACAAGGAAATGAGATCCATATAATACCTAAGTAAAATATAAATCATGATAAAAGAATATTTAATATATTGAAATGATGGTGATCTAAGAATATCTCACGTTGGGTGACCATTAACTAGACGGTGGATGTGTCAGAAGCCTTCACTAATAGTTTGAACCTTGCTTACTAAAAATTATGATTGTAACCAATTCATCTATGTACCCAAAAAAAAAAAGATATTTGACACTAGTATACATTCATTTTTCATTTTGAATAATGATTTCAAATAAGAAATCAAATCAAACTCTTTACTATAGATTAGCTTGACCAATAGTTAAAAAATCCTCATCTAGAAACTAATCATTTATACATATAAGAAAGGACATAAATACTTAGTTTTGTACATTATTTTACTTGAATGATATTTATTTATAATAATATAAAATAAAATGATTTCTAGTAATTCATATCAATATATTTGATATAGTCAAGTAATAATATTGTAATTTGGTAAGTTATAAAAATTATACCATTGATATGAGGATTGATGATAATATTACTTTTTAATGTTCCCTAGATTAAGAATAAAATGTGTATAATCATAAAAAAAAAAATCATATTATCAAGGTAACTACAATAGATACAAGACTTCCTAAGTCCATATTTAAGTAAAGAACAAGAATTTACACTCTAATAGAATTTAATTTCTAAAAAAAAATCCATTGGTTTAATTCCCCATGAGTCATTAGCAATGATCTATCCTTTAAATTCTTTAATCCACTTAAAATCTAACATATTGAAAGTAATCAACAAAAATCTATAAAAATAAAATATATTGTTTCTTATATAGAGAAAGCCACAAACCTAGTTATGTAGGTCACAAGTTTTAGTTAACAAACAATTTCATGACTTTAAAAAAACAATCATGTAAACCAATCAAATAAAAAATATGTAGAAATTTGAAGTCTTATTCATATTATTTGTCATATTGATTAGGTGGTATATATGAGACATAAGAACATACAAGAAGAGCTCTCGAGAGCTATGTGGATTGGTAAGTTCTTGTCTGGCCAAACATTTACCAGGAAGATATCTAGGTTTTAACCTTGGGGTCACCTATTTGCAAAATTAGTCCGATCCCCTTCACATCGGATCAACAATAACTAAGCAAATAGGTTTTGTGGAAGAAGACCCTATGATTTAAACCTTGCACTTATCAATTACTAAAAATAGTATAATTGTGACCAACTCTCAAAAAAACATAAATAATATATTTATTTTATTCATAAAATAGGTGTTAAATAAAATATTATTCTTAAATAATATAAAATAACATTTAATAAGTTTAAAAAATAACTTATAATATATTTCTAAGTTATTCTCATATGTGATATAAAACTATATTATAAAATAACTTACTTATGGTTCATTGTACCCTTTACCTATAATTTAAATATACTAAAATAAAATATTCTTAAGTAATTCTTAAGAATCACAATAGTATTTCCATACAATAAGTCACCCATCACTTTTCCCCAAAAACTTAATGTATACATATGAATTTATAATAAAATCTATTTAAACCCTCGTGTTTTCCCATATCAAAAATTCCCAGTGATCCCAAGTATATGTAATCTCATATTGTTTAAATATAAAATCATTTAAAAAAATATTAAGGACTTTAAGCTACATTTGCTAAGCTTTTATTCACCATTTATCAACAAAATTATTTTGCACTTGTGGTGCAAAATTTTTAGAGCTTCATAAATTTTATAAGCTTCTCTAAAATTAAAGCGAAAAAAATCTAAAATATTTAAAATTATATAAAAATATGAAGATACACAATGACATATAATATGTAAGATTATTTAGACCACGTCTAATAAGTTTCTCAAAACTAATCAATATTTATGGTAAAGTTGGAAAAATAATGGTATTACTCATTATGACTTGGCAATAATGTCCTGCAAGAAGAGATTGGCCGATCACAAAAGATCTCATTCTTTCGATTGCCAATATCCAGAGATTTGCGCTTTGAAACTGCAGGAAAATGCATTTATCTCATATTTTGAGAGTTGCTTTACGAGAAATATCCTTGTCTGTAACCATTGAAATAAAAAAAATGGTTCAGAACATGTAAGGTTCGAAGTTGCCATTCCTGAACATTCTTTTCCCTCCAATAATCTAGGTTTTACAGCTATATCAAAGTGATTGGGCCGATCCCAAAAGATCTCATCATTCCAGTTGCGAGTATCCAGAGATTTTCGCTTTAAAAATGTAGGAAATAACATTTATCTGAGTTGTTTTGCGAGAAATTTCTGTCCCTGACCATTCAAAAAAAGAATAGTGGGTCGGAATATATAGACAGAGAGAGGCTTTTAATGAAAACTAGAAGGTTGGAAGTTTCCATTCCTGTACATTTTTTTCCCTCCAAAAATCTAAGTTTTACACCTATATCAAATTGATTGGATCGATCCCAAACGATCCAATGCTTTCAGTTGCAAATATCCATAGATTTGCGCTTTGAAAATGTAGGAAATAGCATTTATCTCATACTTTGAAAGTTGCTTTACGAGAAATTTCCTTGTCCGTGACAATTCAAAAAAAATAGATGGTTCAGAATGTTTTTTTCTTTTTCTTCTCTCATCTTTGAAAGAAGAAATGAAGACTAGAAGGTTGGAAGTTTCCATTCCTAGACATTCATTTCCCTCCGAAAATCTAGATTTTACAACTATATCTATGTGGGCTGCACGCCCGTCATCTGACACGGTTTGCAAATCAAGGATGTTTGGGAAATCCCCAAAAACCTACGATTCTTGATCCGCGGTTTTTCTGGTATCCTCTCTCTTTATGTCTTTGTCTGATTCCGTGTCTTTTGTGTTTTTTCCGGTGTTTTTGGGTTCTTCGGTTGTTGCTTGTAGTTTCTCACTTGTTATATGATTATTTGGATGTTTCTCCAATAATCTTAGAGTTTGCCTTAAAAGGTTAAGGGAACCTTTATAAAAATAAAAACGACCTGCTTTGCTAATCCTTGTTCCTGCAAAATGCCAAAAAAAATTAGTAGAAAGCTTGTTCGAAATCCTCATTTTCATACACATGAGGAAAACCTTGATTCTGCCAGTAGGCTGGGGAGAGTGCTGTTTATTTTGATATTCTTTTTTTTTTTGTAAATTATACGACGGCCAAAGAGTGTTGTTTAGAGCTCTGTGCAATGATGGAATTGTTAAAAATCAAGAGGAGGAGAATGAACGACGGCATGGATGAAGTGGATTTGCCGCCGTTCATTCTCCTCCTTTTGATTTTGAATTCTAGACATCCACGCGCTCGTGTAATGCAATGCGCTGGAGGCGTGGAGGTGTACCGCTCTTCTGCCGTTACAATGAATTATGTATCGACAATGCGCTGGAACCAGGCGTCTACCGTGGAGAGTTCCAAACGCATAACCCTATCAAGACTTTAGTTTGTTTTTATTTTGTTTATTTATTTTTTATTGAAGTAATGTTTTCATGCTATTATCTTTATTAAACTATGAGACTGTTAGCTTCTCTTCAGCTGTGCAGATTTTTGCAGCTACATGAAAGTTGGTGTGGAGCTAATATCTTTGTAATAGGGAGATTGATGAGATCTCTTTAGAATAATATCTCTTTAGAACAACATCAAGGTGGAAGGGGTGGAGTCCCCTCCTAGATGTCCGGGAGTAGTGAGAAAGGAATCAGGAAATCTAACCGTCTGGTCTGGGAAGGCTCCCTCCTAGATGTCGCGGAGGTAGTGAGGAAGGAATCAGAGATCTAAACGCCTGTTCCGCGAAGAAGCCGACAATTAATTTTGGGAGCGGGCAGTGTCACAAAGAATCAGAATCCCGATCTCTTAATGCGATGATAGGGCCTTCAAATCGAATATCTTGAATGGGATGATGATGAAATTGCAGCTCTCTCATTGATTCCGTGTAGGTGACGATTTTGTGCGTTGAGGAGGTTGTGGCTTTGATGGGTTGGTTGGCAGGTGACAGGAGTAAATGACTTAAAAAATGAGAACGAAGCGGACCCCAGCGGATCCAAATTTTGAGTGACTTTTTTTCTTCTTGAGTTTCTTTTTGTTGGTTTTGTTTGGATCCTGCGTGTCTAGGTTTTTTATTCCTATGTGGGCTTGCAGGTCTTTGATTTGTTTAGGTGTTGTATGGATTGATTAAAGGGCTGGTTTCTTTATATATTCTATCTTTTTATATCTCCATGTGTGGCTTTAGGGATGTGAAGTTAGGTATGGTTTTTTTTATATATATTTTAATTTTTAGGGTTGTTGAAGAGAGCTAAATGTTGCTTGTTATAGGGTCCTTCACATAATCTTTTAAGCTTTTCATTTCAACACTAATTCATTGGCAAATGGATGAGTATAAAAAATTTAGATAGTAAATATATATATATATATATATAAATATAAATATATATATATATATATATATATATATATATATATATATATATATATATATATATATATATATTTTGCTTGCTATGTGAATTGAACTTAAACATGTGTTAAGATATTTTTATAAAATGTCTTTATCAAAACCTATAATACTCACCATATATTATAAATAACTAGGTTATTGGTTGAGGACATATAGCCTCCATGTGTTAATTATAGTTTATAGTTAAAAATATAATAATCAATAAGATATACTCTTTAGTATTTATAAATAAAATTATCTAAATTATTTAACTTTTTATTCATTTGTATAATTTAAAATTTATTATTATTTTTATATTGTCTATATAAAATTAATGATTTATGTTGTTACATATGATTAAAAAGAATCTCATATATATTTTATTTTTAATATATATTTTATTTTTATTATTTTTATTATATTTTTAAGCTTTTTTCATTTCTTATATTGTATCAATAAAGAGAATTTTTTATGACTGTTAGAGAGTTGGTCAGTTTTTAAAAGTGGGACTCTTGAGCTTACCTGAGCAATGTTTTTTTATTTTTGTAGATTTTTTGTTTCCAATGCACCTTGCTTTTTAGATCATATCAGGTGATGTGGTTTCCATCTACCTTTAATACCCTAAATTCAAATTCTTTGTGTATATTGAGGATATTAGGTGGGATAGTTATTGCCCTTCATAAGTTTCAATCCCTTGTTATGTGGTTCCCTCCTGGTTTGCTGAGATGGCCTTCTTTTGGGAAGAGGATCAAATTATTTAGTGGGATTTTGTCATATTTACTTTGGAAGGCTTATTAATAAAATTTATTATCTTTGCTTTATTGGTAGCCTGAGGGAGAGATGGGTTTCTTTTTCTAATAGGGTGATCCATTTGAATCATTTATCTTAGATTTTTTAAATTTTTTTACTCTTTTGTATTAATGTGATGAACTAGTGGGTGAATGAGAAGCAAGGTTTGGTTTTGTTATTCATGTTGGGTATCCATGGTAAATATGGAATAATGAAAGCTATTTGGAGTCTAACTTGTGGGGACTTTTGTGTTGCTTCTGTTTCAATTGATGTTTGGTCCCAACATTTGGTGTTACAATATTTTTTTGGAGTGGGTTTGCTTGCTTGTCCTTATATTCATCCTCCATCCATAGAATTATATTGATTAAGGTGAAGGATATTTTTATGCTATGGAGTGTAGGCTTGGTGAATTGTGTTTGGTTGCTCATGGGTAAATCTGAGATTTGTAATCTCAAATATTAACCTGCTATGCTTCACTTGGAACCTACCTCAATGCCTTGGATGCTACTATTGAAAAAAATATTATCATACGTCATGGAGATAAAGCAACATGCTTTTTTGGACTCAATGCAAATTGTTGTTGACTACACAAAGGAGGTGTCTAGAATGGTACAAGATTCTATCTAGGAGGTGGACTTGATGCTCAAGAACTAGCTTGGTTTTGTCGTCTCTACCTTCCCTAATGTTCTCTCCATCTGTTATCATTTCTCTCTTTGTTGTTGTAGTTTCTTTTTGTTTCTTCTTTGTTGTTTGAGGTGGTTATTTCTAGCTTTTGCTAGGATTCTTATCTATGGTTCTCCCCTTGTGATGGAGTTGATATAAAATTTTGAGGGATTTATTTCAAAACTCTCATTTCATAATAGTACCAAAAAAATTTAAATAAATATTTTATTAAAGATCAAAAACTTGTGAATAAATATTAAATAGAAATTAGAGGTTCTAGAAATTAATAAATTATAATCCTTACAAGTAATCATATGGATGAAACAATAAAATTCTTATGGTCACAAATAGATTTAATTCATAGATTTTATATTAAGAAAAAGTAGATATCCAAACAAAATATGAAGTGAAGATATTAGGTTTATTTAACAAAATATATCAAATAATGTGATCTAATATTTAATTAAATTAAGTATAAGTGTAACACTAATTAATTATTCATTTATCATATTTTTTAATGTCTAACATTGAAAGAGTAATAACAAGGGTTGTTTAATCTAAGATGAAATATGGATACTACTACTAAAAGGAGAAATTCCAACATAATTTTAATTTAAGAAAAAAATCATGAACATAAGTTGTATAAAATATTGTACAAAGAAAAACATAACTCTTTCAACATATTAAGGTCTTTGATCAAATGAAAGGTAATCCATAGAATATGACAAGAAAAATTTTGAAGATCAATATTTTATGAATAAAAAATGATTTTACTTTACCCTTAGACCTCCCCAAAGAGAGACCAAAGCCCTAACCACTATCCATGTCACGTTTTCACATAAAATTTTGAGTTTAAAATTCTTGGTTTGAACTTATGTTTCCTAGATGAAAACCAAAGCACTTTCCACTACAGTGTACATCACCCATATTTATAATTATACATAGGTTTCACATATGATATTTTGATGATCATATGATGTGATATTAGGTAGGAATAATAAATTTTATGAATTTTATTTTGCATATGATATTTTGATGATCATGTGCATGATAATCACGAATAATTTTATGAGAGGTATGAGGATATTACTATCTAGTTACTTATAACTACTTTAAAGAAGATGGTGATAAAATTAAGATTTTAAAAGAATAGTAATCTAAGAAAATAATTTGGTTCAAAACTTAAATCTAATTAAAAAATATGGTAAAGGTATATCTTGGCCAAATTTATGTAGGAGACATGGTGAAATGTCTTTATTTTTATCTAAAAAATATATAAAAATGGTAAATTTTATAGTTTTAATGACCTTCATAGTAAACCAGTTACAAAATACAGTCTGACCATGGTCCAGTCGTAAAATAGGGATCAAATTTAGGGCAGGTGCAAAAAAGGGACTAGATTAGGCCAGGTGCAAAATAAGGACCAGATTTAGGCCAGGTGAAAAATAGGGTCTGACCCTAAACTTGTTACAATATATGGTTTAAAAGTGATTTGGTTACAAAATAGAGTCTAGATTAAGATCAAATGCAAAAAAAGGTCCCACCATAAATCGATTAAGAAAAGGAATATCAAGAGTCATAGGAATATGGAAGGCCAAGAGTCATGTCTCATTATATATAGGCCTCCTTATAAGAGTAATGAAAGTGATAGCAATAGAGAGAAGATAGAGAGTATTGCATATATTAGTAGTAGATACAATGTAGATCATGTATGAAATATAGAGAGTTTGAGACCTCCATTTTTATCAATATAATATTTTTGTGAGCTTTCATTAATGGATATTTTATGAGTAGTTATAAAATTTTATCATGAATTTTGTATGCTTAAAATATTACCATTATCATATACTTAATATTACATACTCAATTTATATCTTGTTATTGATTTTACATGAATTATATAGAATCAAAAGCTAACAATAGTATTAGAGCACAAGGTACATTGATAAGAGATAAGGAGATCCACAAGTGCAATTGAGAGGAGGTAGGAAATCATTCTTTGGAATTTATAAAATTTCTTTTTAGCTAGAGTCTTTCAATAGTGTTATAGAAAAATTTGTGAAGACTAGGACTCAACATTGATTCCATTAGATTGACAAATCAACGAGTGAATGTTATTATTTTTTAGATATAAAGAATTTGCGATATCATGTTATAATATTTTATTGTAAATAAGAGTTGCTCTCTCCTCTCCAACTCACCTACAACACCTGGGTCTTGATCCAGTACTTTAAGCAATAAGTTAATGATTGAATATTTTGGAGACATAAGAAAAAACTCCCATTATAAATTTTTTAGATTGAAGATAGAAAATTGAGGAGACTCAAGAAAGATATCCTCTTAGAAGATTGAATATTTAGAATAACCAAGAAGTCCTCATTGAAGACTGAAGATTCCTATTGAATATTGGAAAAAAATGACTAGAGAAGATCCTGTTGTAAATTTGAGAAGCAATAGAATTTAGAAATCCAAGAAAGAGATCTCGTTGCAGAAATTCCATATTTGAAATATTTGAGATATCAAGGGAAGATCTCATTGAAGCTTTTATAAGAACTGAAAAGCTACAAAATTTGAATCTAGAAGAGAAGAGGGACTCAAGCAACCATGAAAGGATAAAAATGAGAAGGCTAGAGAAGCGATTGAAAGTTGAAGAAGTGTCTAGTGGAGAAGATTGATAGCAAGGAGAAGTTCCTGATAAGAACCATTTTGGATAATTATAGCCATCCTACAACAAGCCCAAAAAGGAAGAAGGATTTGGTAAGAAGTTTGACAAATTTTAGAAGATATTTTTGAAGACCTTAAGACATTTATATTCTTGAATATAAGGCCAACAAAAAGTCCCATTTTGAAGTCAGAATTGATAAGGATATTGAATAAGAAATAATCCAGAAGAAGCCACTATATTTGAAATTTTTGAGGACAACCACAAATAATTTGAAGGTTGATTTACATAAGATAAGATTTTTGATTTTATAGCAGAAATTGAAGTGTCACTGGATAGAAATACAAGGTGACATAGAACTAAAATTTTAAGAATATTTGGGTAAATTTTGAAGAGGCCTTAGATAGCTATTTGAATGCAACAATTTGGAGAAATTAGGAGAACCATATAAGCTGATTGTTAGGAACCATTGAAAGCTGTAAATTTAAAGGAGTTTTGGACAATAACCTAATATTTTTTTGGAAGCAATATTGATCCACAAATTGAAATTTCCTAGAAAATTTGACATATTTTAGGACAGTAATATTGCAGTATTTTAGGAATAATTTAATAGCTACAAATTTTAGATTATGAAAGAGAAAATTTGACGGAGGATTTAAGCATAGAGCCAAGAAAATTTGAAAGGAATTGCAACAAAGTAAAATCAAACGATTCATGGAGAAGGAGTCTCAAATGTCATTTAAGAGAAGGTTGAAGCTACTAGGAGGACTGTTGCTCAAGTTATAACCATCAAGTTCAAGGAGAATCCATCAAGGTTAAGATGAAGTGTTGCTAAAAAAGGAGGTTTTTGGATAACATGCATTATTTACAAGATACAAATTTACATTTGCACCATAGAAGATTCACTTGAAGGAAAGCAAAAGTAAATTCGAGCACCATAGCATTGGAAGGTGAATGAACAAGTAGATAAACAAAGAAGAGCCACCATGTTTATATAAGTTAAGCCATCATTGAGAGGTGAAACTACCAAGCCAATAAAGCCACTAGAAAGAATAAATAGTGTTAGATTTGAGCACCATTTGTGAGAAGCCAATTGAGACACTGGTAAGTAGTTTGAGCACCAATGAAAGGTAAAGTATCAGTTAAAGATAAGAGATAGAAATAAAACAAATTATATTTGGGAGTTACTGAAGCACATAATAGTTAAGATAATATAAAAGGTGCAATAGATATTTTAGAGAATTAGAGAAAAGAGAAATTTAAATATGAATGAGAACCACTAGGTAACATCATTATGAGCAAATGAATAAGTTATTTACCACTTGCCATCTCATAGAATGAGGAGAGTTAAATATAGTTGAAAACCACTCATCATATGCTACATACCAATGAAGAGTGTTGATCTATGTACCTATATGGTTGGTAAATTGAAGGAGTAAAGTTGTTACTTGCCACTTGGTATGATAGAGGGCCAATCACTAATGTATAGTTTGAGCGCAATGGAAGTCCAACCACTACTACAAAGAAGAAAAACACATACAACGAGGAGGAATATAGAATGTTAACTAAAGGGATGTTAAACTATATAATAAAATGTGCATACATGGAGAAGAGTGAGAGTTAATTTAATGAATGAAGAGGAATTGAATAAAAAATATTGAAAATCTATGCTAGGAAAAAGCGAGAGTTACATAAAAGTACCTTAGAAGAAGTATCAATCTTAATGCCAAATGTCCAAGTAAAGGAAGCACTAACCACCAAAGTAGAGTAGATTGAGACATATTGAAGAGTCAAAAAACTAAGCACCAAGAAGCATTAAATGCAGGGAGAGCATATTTAGAAAGCAGGTTGTAGAGTTAAAGAGCAGCAAGTTGAAGCTTTAAGTACCTTATTCAATAAGGTAAGAAATATTTAAATTGAGACTTTGTAAAGTTTAAGGAGGTATAAGGTATAATATTTTTGAAGTAAAGAGCAATTAAGGATATTTTTTTAATAGGATAAATAAGGTGATAACCTTAGAAAAAGTATTGAATACCTTAAAAGAAGTTTGAAGTAAGAATTTTTTTTAAAAGGATTTTTAAATTCATATTGCATTGAAATATTTGCAAATTATTTAAACTTGGAGGAATAAGTTCTTCTACACAAAAATTTAAATATTAAATTTGCAAATACCTTTGTTATCTAAATTTCCAATTTGGGAGTTATCAGGATTTCAACACCAATTTAGATTCTTGAAATTTAGAAATCAAATATTGAAAATTGAAAGGTATAAGAATCACAACCTAGAGTTATTTGAAATTTGGAAAATTATTTTTGATATTAGTCTCTTATACAAATTAAAGGGACATAAGTAATTCAACTTAAAGTTCTTGAAGATAGAATTGAAAATTGTTTAAGAACTATCTTTAGATTTCTATAAGAAGAAATAAAGAGATTATCTTAAAGAATAGGAGTTGAATATTATATTGAAATTATCATCAAAACATTAAGGAGACAAAAGGAATTTAACTCAAAGAAAAAATTTATAAATCTAAACTTATGATCAAAGTCATATTCAATTTTTTTTTTAGACACAAGGTATTATACAAGACTTGAGAATTGAAAAGATTTTATGAGAGTTGATCTTATACTCAAAACTAGGGAGATATAAGGTAGTATACAAGTATCATCATGACAAAAAATAAATTCATTCTTATACAATCCTAACTTCTTAAAGGACCTAATTACTCTTCATGAAAAAACAAAGTGAGGGCAATATTGATAGTTGAAAATATTTGGGATATTGTTAAAGGAATAAAAACTAAACCTGCTATAGATGATAGAGAGATTCAAAATTTTGAATAAGATGAAGAAAAGACACTCATGATAATAACATTTATAATTAAATTTGAAATACAATCCTAGATCAATTCAATAGCAACTTCTACAAAATATTGGAAAAATTTAGCCAAGATATTTAAAGGAAAGAATAAGACGACTAATCTTGAACCTTCAAACTCAATTGCATTCTCTAAAAATTAAATATGTTGAAAGTATAGAATTATTTCTAAGGAGTAGATATAAAAGGAAAATTATTAATCTTAGGAGAAAATGTTGAAGACAAGTTTCTTGTTCAAGAGCACTTCTAGAAAACTACAAGCATCTAGTTACATCTTTACAAATTGTAAGTAAAGATATATAATTTGATGAGTTAGCCAATATCCTACAGAATATGAGGTGGAAAATTTAGTAAAATATGAAATGACTAACAATGTCTTAGTCTCAAAACATAATCTGTAAGGAAATATTGCTTCATTTTGAAAGGGACGATCAAAATGAAATAATAGATATTGTCAAGTATGCGGAAAGAAAGGACATAATGCATATTACTATAGATTTAATCCAAGAAATAAATATCAAGAGAATCAAACAAATATTGGAATTCAATCAAATAGTCTATTCCAACCAAGATAATATCATAATCAATTCCGGTATCCATATACTTCTCAAAATCAATACAACCATCCTCAAATAGAATATATAGAAGGAAAACAAAAAGGATACTTACTTCAAGAGATTCAAGAAATTTAAGAATTAGAAGAACATACAAATGAACATGAAGTTAAAGCTCTTTTAACAAAAGAGAATATTTGAAGGATGAAGATCTATATTGAAGATAAAAGTCTTCAATACCCAAATAATGTAATACATGGGGGGGGTGTTAGAGTATATTACATTATTTGGTTCATGCCAATGTACAAACTTGGGTACATAATTAGAGTAGAAGTTTACTTTACAATAAAGTTGAGTAGTTACTTCATGCAATGTAATAAATGAACAAGTGTCGACGTGCAATGATGTAAATGTGCAAGAGGTTCACTTGTACATGAGTCATAGGAAATGTAGATGAACAATATTAGGTAGAGTAAGTGCCAAGGAACATATCTTTCTATATATAGACCTTTGAGGTAGATATGGTGAGAGAGTGAAACAATGTTACTATAAAGTGTTAGATTAGAGTAGTGAGTAGGTAAAATTTAGTACTTCCATTAAAGTTTTGGAGTGTTCATTTCCTTCATTATATTTTTGTGAGCTTTTAGTAATAACATATTTTTTATTTATTGTAGAATTTTATTATCTTATTTTCCTACATATTATAGTGCTATTACCATATACTTATCATAGCCTGCATAATTTACATCATGGGGTTGCATTTCTTTTATCATAAATTATCAAAAGCTAACAACTCTTCCTCCTACTAAAGTTGATCCTCCTCTTTCTTAATCCTTCATTATTTTGTCTTGTATGTCTTCTTTATGATTCTCTTTTTATATTCTACTTTGTTTTCCCTTATTTGTATATCTTCTTTATGATCTTTTTTTTATCTTTTAATTCTTTTTCCTTCTAAAATTGATCCCTCCATCTGCTTGTCTTTATTTGTCTACACATCCACCTAGTGCATGTCAATGAAATTTTTTCCAATATTTTAGCTTTGCTTTTCCTATTGTATAGTTTTACTAGCCTCTTATTTTCCAAGTAAAAGGCTGACCTTCCTTTCTAAATCTCGTAGTGCCATAGTTTACTTCATCTTGATTCTACATTGATGCTTGCTATTCTTATGCTTTCCATTTATCTCTAGCTGCCACCCCTTGTTAATTTACACATAAGGTATTATCATCAAATGTGGAGTCCTTATCTCCTTGTACCGACTATAGTTACAAAAAATAATATTGATGGAATTTTCTAAGGCTAGAATTGCTTGTTGCACTTAAGGTTATTAATAAATGGGTTGATTTATTATTGATTCTATTTCACCCAAAGGAATGAACTATTATCTTAACATTGCTAATCATACTAATTTCTTTAAAAATATATAATAACCTCTACATAATCCACATGATCATGCCTCAAATTATATGGTAAACATCATAACATATTAATATTTAAATTTCTACTTATCACACTATTTTGTATCTAATTCATATCCTCATTACCACCATGTTGTGATAGTTCATCTTTGGTGAGGCAAGGGTTTTTGTGGGATACCAAGTTTTCTTTTGTTTTTAATAACCATTTTTCTACAGTTACCTATTTTTAGTATTATTTTGGTTTATGAAGGTCCTTCCAATATCTAACATTTCTTTTATCTCTAGTTTACATTATTCTCTATATGATCTATCTCCATCATTGGTGTTTTATGGAGTAGGTAAGGTTAGAAATTATCACTATAATACAACATATGATTATGATATTTAGATGTGATGCATCGAGTGTCTAGAATGGATGAGATGGAGGGCATAGACCCATGGATCTATGGAATTTGAATATCATGGGAAGCATAGGCCATAGGCAGGGTATGTGAGAACTTACTTATCCTTAAGAGAACATATTATATGGTGGATACCTCTTCAAATGTTATAGTGAAAGTAATATTATTAGCATGACAAACCATAAAAAAATAGATTTTAATCCTTTGATATAATATATAAATCCATGTTGGCCTAATATTTTATAGAATTAAATTTAATATCCTTAAAGAATATAGTATTTTAATTATGAATATTTCTTGAGATTACCATTGCATAACATTTAATTTAAAAAAACAAGAGTACCCATTACTCATGCTACTAAATCTAGTAGGAAGGGTTACACTATTGATACCTAACCAATAGTAGAATTATCAAGTAAACCATTATACCATAATAAAAAAAATTATTTTTCAAAGAATAGATCGGTAATCATACCATGATATCTTCCTATTATATGTGATGAATCGAATTGAGCATAGATAAATCATTAATGTCATATAATATTATCTTATTCCTACTCTTTTTGAAGGTAGGTAATGCTTTCAAGTAGCATGTGGGATAGGCAAAAAGAGCCCTATATTTAATGGACCTTGATAAGTGTAATCAAGAAGTTGGTTTTTAGATCTTTGAAATTTAGGTTATAAATTATTCTGTCAAGATTAACCATATTGTATTAGATATGGGTATAACATATAAACATAAGGTAGATATAAAATGATTTGAGGGTATTGATATGTGGAATGGTAAGGTATCAAAAAAATAGGATATGAAATTTAGAAAGGAGAAGGCGATAGATGAGAAAAATCCCCTTGTTCATTGAGAGAGCATGCATACTTCAAAGTGCGCGAGGATACTATAAGCCTTATGAAGGGACCTATTGATTTTTGAAAGGAAAGAATTGATGCAAATTTTATAGTAGTTGTTACTTGGAGCCAGAGTTTGAGTTGGTGGTTTCCTTGTATAATTTGTGTCCCTTTTTGACCAATCAACACTTACAAATTTTAGGCAAAGCCTTAGTTTTGGTTAGGGATAAAAAATTATTTTGAAGATCCTACATTTGCTAGCATAAATTTTCTTTATAAAATATTTATTCTAATAGTCATTCTAGATCTAGTTGGACATTTAGATGAAGCCATATTGATTGGAGGAGTTAATTTTGCTCTAGATAATGTAGGTTGGATTATATTATTTGGATTATAAAAGGTTGCAAAGGATGGATTATTTATAGGACTATTTACATCAAAATTTACTCCATAAGAAGGATTGGTACAATTCAAAGTAGTACGTATACTTTTCAAATTTGAGTTTACAAGAATAAAAACTAGCAATAAAATTTCTTAAGATGTAGGATTTGAATTCGTTTTGCGAGACTTAGGGATTTTTCCTTTTTATACGAAGGTATTTAATGTAGTAATTTCCTCAACCTCATCATATTGATACAACCATGAGGTGATTTTCTCTTTCCTTTTACCTATTATATTTCTCCATTGATATGAAATTAACATAGACAAGTGATGCTATTTAATTGATTCTTGTCATTTGGAGCATGAATTTATAAGTTTGATCTCACATACATGTGTACTTACATGGATAAAATTTCATGAATAAAATATAATATTTCAAAAAAAAGGTGTATGGAGTGATTCACTGGTAAGCATGAGCAAATCATTAGCAAATGTTAAAATAAGAGTATATTCTCTTAAGTTATACTAGGATGGACACACTTGAGTTTCCACTCCTCCATGTGTCAGGAGAACTCTCAGTGGTGTCTTCATCAGGTTCGATGAGTTGTTGTAATCCAACGTCTCTCAATGATCAACTTTGTTATTTATACAAACTTGATTCTTCAAATAATCAATTTGCTTTTTTAACATGGTATCAGAGCGGGCTTTCCCTGTGTACCTGAGGGAGGATTTCCCTCATGGAAAATTTCCCTCACATAATTTTTTTTTTTTTCCTTTCCCATTTTTTAAATTTTTTTTGTTGAGGGAATATACTCTCCATCATGAAACCAGATAATAAAAAATCTTAAAGTTTGGGAGGCTTTTTTTTAGTTTTTTCACTTTTTATCTGTTTTACAGATTAGTGAACCTGTGTTTCTTGTCATGGAGAGTGTGGTCGTCCTCGATGTGCACATGACGCTGCAAAAAGTTCAGGGTGAGATGAAACGCTTCATCAATGGCGAACAAAATTAAAAAAAAAAATTGGCTGCCTCTCTGTCATTTTAGTTGGGATTTCAAGACTGAGGTCGCAGATTAGTTGGGATTTCAAGACGGAGGTCACAGATACGAATCTGCCACATTTGTTACTCTTGACAATCATAGAAAATGCACGAATGAAAACCATTCTCATTTACCATGCTTGCCCCTCATACTAGTGCTAACTTCTCTATATGTGGTGGTGCAGTTACCTTTGTCAGAGACATTGCTTACCTTTCGTCATTAAGACCTGGTGCGACTTAGGATTTCCTCCGAAGACACGATCCAAAGCTCCAGTAATTTGGTGCTTGATGGCTCTAGGTGGTAATGCGGTAACCTTTGTCAGAGACATTGCTTACCTTTCGTCATCAAGACCTGGTGCGACTTAGGATTTCCTTCGAAGGCACGATCCAAATGTTAGAAAAATAAACCCAGATTTCACGCTTGTGCCCAACTGTGCTGCGAACCTTGGGCGAAATCGGATTGCGCTCCAGACATGGGCGAAGTCGGACTGCGCTACCGCAGTCCGGGATCCCGATAAAAGTGTGACATGACGTCGCACCTACCTTCTGACAGATTTGACACCTGACAGATCCGATCTCCGCAGGAGTTAATGCCAAGTCGACGTTTGTCAGAAACCCTAGATGAGGGTCGGTCAGAGGATAACCCTTATCCGAAGCTGTCAGAGGATAACCCTTATCCTCCTCTCCCCACGGCTATAAAAGGCGGTTCGGGTCTACAGACAAATCAGTGCAGAATTGAGAAGCAGAGCGGGTGTGAGAGAAGTTCGTGAAAGTGAGCAGAGAAAGAAAGCAGAGCGATTCAGTGAGCAGTGTGGCTCAGCTGATTAATGTCCGAGCAGCAGACTCGACATTTCCCCTGTCTTGTTTATCCTGCAGCATAGCCTGCAGATGTTGTTACTTCCTCGGTTGAGGAATTTTTTGTAACCCTAGTTGTTCATATGAATAAATTTTGCTTTTGTTTATGGCATCTTTAGGGTTTGCAGTAGTTTATGTGTTAACCTTGTTGTTCTCTGTTTCGGCGTTTCTCTCCTCTCATACGGGTGTTGCCAAGCCAGGAAAACCTAGCGACAGCCGCGAAAGAAGAAGAAGTCGAAGGCCAGAGTGGCCAAGTCTGAAGCAGCTCGAGTGCGCGAGAGAAGTCTGAAGTCGGCCGTAGTCCGCACTTCACCCAACGCAAGTCCGTCGGCTGACCAAAGTACAAACTTTGCCCAATTTTGGGCGAAGTTTGTTTGCTTCCCCGAAGTGCGAACTTCGCCCAAATTTCGGGTGAAGTTTGTCGTAGCCACAAAGTTCGAACTTCGCCCAAATTTCGGGCAAAGTCCATCGCAGCCGTGAAGTGCGAACTTCGCCCAATTTTGGGCGAAGTCCGTCATAGTCGCGAAGTGCGAACTTCGCCCAAGTTTGGGCGAAGTCCGACTGCGTAGCCGAAGTGCGCACTTCACCCATTCTTGGGTGAAGTCCGTCGACGTAGCCGAAGTGCGCACTTCACCCATTCCTGGGCGAATTCCGTCGGCACGCGTGACTTGCGCATTGCGCTCTCTGAGATGCTACGCCGTGCAAACTTCGATGGTTGAAAGAAAAAATCAAAATCAAATTTGGTATCAAAGCTGATAGTGCCGTGACACGGAGATAGAAGCATGGCTTTCAAGAGAAACTCGCTGTAGTTGCAGATCCCACGATTTAACGGTAAGAACTACGATTACTGGAGCATCCAGATGAAGATCCTATTCGGATCTCAGGAGCTATGGGAGTTAGTCGAGAACGGCTACCCAGAACCGACAGATGCAGCAGCACTGGCCGCCCTCTCTCAAGCAGACAAGGATCTGTTGAAAGAGCACAAGAAGAAGGACCAGAAGGCCCTCTTCTACATCATGCAAGCGGTTGAGGAGACCATCTTCCCGTGGATTGCATCAGCCACCAAGGCCAAGCAGGCCTGGGAAACCTTGGCAAGTTCGTATCAAGGCACCGACAAAGTGAAGTTGGTGAAGCTGCAGATGCTCAGGAGAGAGTTTGAGAATCTGCAGATGAGCGAGTCCAAGTCGATGAGTGACTTCTTCACCCGGATGATGGACATTATCAACCAGATGCGGTTGAATGGAGAAAATGTCCAGAGCCAGAGAATCATGGAGAAGATTCTCAGAAGTCTTCCTGCGAAGTTCGACTCGGTTGTGATAGCAATCGAAGAGTCGAGGGATTTGACAACCCTCTCGACAGACGAACTCATGGGTTCCCTGCAGACCCATGAACAGAGGTTGAGCCGCTCAACTCAGTCTTCTTTGGAGCAAGCCTTCAAAGCACAAGTCTCAGTCCGAGATAGCGGTAGACAAGACTCCCACCACAGTGCTTCTAGTTCTCAAGGAGGAAGAGGCAGAAGCAGGCGTGGGAGAAGGAACAAGCAAGGAGGGAGATCAAACCCTCAGGACGCTGAGCCAAGTTGCAACTTTCATCAGCAAGGAGGAAGAGGCACTAGCAGAAATTAGCAAGGTGGCTCTCAGCAGAAGAAGGACATGTCAAAGGTCCAATGCTACTACTGCAGCAAGTTCGGCCATTATGCCACACAGTGCAGAAAGAAGATGGCGAACGAGAATCAACAACAAGCCCATTATTCGGAGGAACCCAAAAATGCGATAGGAGGAAATGTGCTGCTGACTTGCAATATTGAAGAGGAGAGCAAGAAAAACATCTGGTATCTTGACAGTGGTTACAGCAACCATATGACTGGGAACAGGGAGATGTTCTCACAACTGGATGAAACAGTCCAATCCAAAGTCAAGATGGGGAACAACATCAAAGTTCTTGTGATGGGGAGAGGAAAGATCCTCATCCGCACTCGGCACGGTGATAGAAAAACAATTCAAGATGTTTTTTATGTGCCAAGGTTGAAGCACAATCTACTAAGTGTTGGACAGCTTGTGCAGAAGGGGCACACTGTACTATTCAAAGATGGTGTCTGTTCCATCAGAGACAAAGTCCATGGACAAATTGCAACTGTGTCCATGATGAAAAACAAAATGTTTCCGCTGTAGATTCAGAATGAATCTTTGATGTCTCTGAGTGCAGTTGAGAAGGATGCTACCTGGTCGTGGCATCTCAGATTCGGTCACTCGAGTTTCAGTGGCTCGAATCTGCTGCACAAGAAGCAGATGGTGAAGGGTTTACCCCTTATAGAGCAACCGAACCAAGTTTGTGAAGGTTGCACGGTCGACAAGCGACACGAGGATGCATTCCCTATAGGACAGTCTTGGAGAGCATCACGGCCTTTGGAGTCGGTGCACTCAGACATCTGTGGTCCCATGCAGACCACCTCATATGTCGGCAATAAGTATTTCTCGACCTTCATTGATGACTTCAGTCGAAAGACATGGATTTATCCCATCAAGTTGAAGTCAGAAGTGCTTGCAAGGTTTAGGGAGTTCAAGGCTCTGGTTGAGAAACAGAGCGGTTATTATGTGAAGACTCTCAGAACTGATGGAGGTGGAGAGTACATCTCCAATGAATTCCACAACTTCTGCAAGCAGCATGGAATTCGATGGCAGTTCACTGCTAGATATACACCAGAGCAGAATGGTGTAGCTGAGAGGAAGAACAGAACAATCATGGAGATGGCACGGAGCATGCTGAAGGCAAAAAGTTTGCCACATGAGTTCTGGGCAGAAGTTGTAAGTTGTGCAGTTTATCTGCTGAACCGGTGTCCCACCAAGAGTGTGAGGGACAAAATTCCAGAGGAAGCCTGGAGCAAGTTGAAGCCAAGTGTGGCTCATTTGCGAGTTTTTGGGTGCATAGCATATGCACATGTTCCAGATGAGAAAAGGCAGAAGTTGGATGACAAAGCTGAAAGATGCATCTTCACAGGGTACAACGAACCAACAAAGGCATACAGGCTATACAATCCTGTGACAAAGAAACTTGTCATCAGCCAAGACGTGAAGTTCCTTGAGGATGAAGTCTTGAACGGGAAGTCAAATACTGGTCAGTCTGAACCAGCAACTGTTGAGTTTGTAGACTTGGAGGAAGACAGTGTCCAACCACCTATGCCTTCAAGCAGCAACAGTGGTGCCAGCAGTAGCACACCCTCATCATCCCGGTCACCTCCACTTGCAAGCAGAATTCAAAACCTGAGGACTCCTACGAAGACTCGGAGCTTGCAAGACATCTATGAGGTAACCCGTAATCAATTAGATGAAGATTATTCTGATTTTGCTCTCTTTCTTGAATGTGATCCAGTGGAGTTTGAAGAGGCAAGTCAGAATCGCAAATGGGTGAATGCGATGGATGAGGAGATAGCAGCCATTGAGAAGAATGAGACATGGCAGCTAACAAATCTTCCAGCACGAAAGAGGACCATTGGGGTCAAGTGGGTATATAAAACGAAGTTTAATGCCCAAGGAGAAGTTGATAGGGCATAAGGCCAGATTAGTGGCGAAAGGCTACAAGCAGAAGTCAGGAGTTGACTATCATGAGGTGTATGCACCTATAGCCCGACTTGACACAGTCAGAATGATTTTGGCACTCGCAGCTCAGAAAGGATGGAGCGTGTACCAGATGGATGTCAAGTCTGCCTTCCTCAACGGAGTGTTGGAAGAAGAGGTCTACATAGACCAGCCGCCCGGTTATGAAATACAAGGGCAAGAAGGCAAAGTCCTGAAATCGAAGAAGGCCCTGTATGGGTTGAAGCAAGCACCCAGGGCATGGTACGGCCGTATTGACGGCTATTTTTAGGAGAATGGGTTTCAAAAATGCCCATATGAGCACTCCCTGTACATGAAGACAAATGCAGCAGGTGAGCTCATCATCGTCTGCTTGTATGTAGACGATCTGATATTTACTGGCAATAGCAGCAGCCTATTTGCGTAGTTTAGAATAGCCATGAAGTCCGAGTTTGAAATGACTGACATGGGGCTGATGAAATATTTTCTCGGCATTGAAGTTGACCAATCAGCAGATGGCATCTTCATTTCTCAGGGCAAGTATGTGAAGGATGTCCTGAAGCGCTTCAAGATGGAGGACAACAAACCTGCCATCACACCTATAGCCATAGGTTTGAAGCTGAGCAAGTTGGATACAGGGAGGTCTATAGATCCAACCTTGTTCAAGAGGCTAGTTGGCAGTCTGATGTACTTGACTGCAACTCGGCCAGATCTGATGTTCGGAGTCAGTTTGATCAGCCGTTTCATGGAGACTCCGAAGGACACGCACTGGCAAGCAGGCAAGAGGATCTTGCGCTATGTCAGTGGGACGTGAAACCATGGCCTATTTTATGCCAGACAAGACCAGTTGGAGCTAGTCGGCTACACAGACAGTGATTGGGCTGACAGTATCGATGATCGAAAGAGCACCTCCGGGTATGCTTTCCATCTTGGATTAGGGGCAATCTCATGGGCGTCCAAGAAGCAACCCATTGTTGCATTGTCCACAGCCAAAGCAGAATATGTCACCGCCACGACATCCGCATGCCAGGCAGTATGGCTATGAAGAGTTCTGAGTGAACTGTACAATCCTTCGGAAGGCGCGACAACAATTTTTTGTGACAACAATTCGGCCATTGCACTATCAAAGGATCCCGTGTTCCATGGCCGGATGAAGCACATTGATATTCGTTATCACTTCATCAGAGAGTTGGTGAAGTCCGAGAAATTCATCTGCAGTTTTGCAGATCCAAGGAGCAGTTGGCAGATATTTTCACGAAGCCTTTGAAGGAGGAAGACTTCAGCAGATTGCGAGAGCAGCTTGGAGTCAAAGTGCTTGTGAAATCAGGTTTAAAGGAGGGTGTTAGAAAAATAAACCCAGATTTCATGCCTATGCCCAACTATGCTGCGAACCTTGGGCGAAATCGGATTGCGCTCCAGACATGGGCGAAGTCGGACTGCGCTGTCGCAGTCCGGGATCCTGGAAAAAGTGTGACATGACGTCGCACCTACCTTCTGACAGATTTGACACCTGACAGATCCGATCTCCGTAGGAGTTAATGCCAAGTCGACGTTTGTCAGAAACCCTAGATGAGGGTCGGTTAGAGGATAACCCTTATCCGAAGCTGTCAGAGGATAACCCTTATCCTCCTCTCCCCGTGGCTATAAAAGGCGGTTCGGGTCTACAGACAAATCAGTGCAGAAATGAGAAGCAGAGCGGGTGTGAGAGAAGTTCGTGAAAGTGAGCAGAGAAAGAAAGCAGAGCGATTCAGTGAGCAGTGTGGCTCAGCTGATTAATGTCCGAGCAGCAGACTCGACATTTCCCCTGTCTTGTTTATCCTGCAGCGTAGCCTGCAGATGTTGTTACTTCCTCGGTTGAGGAATTTTGTAACCCTAGTTGTTCATATGAATAAAGTTTGCTTTTGTCTGTGGCATCTTTAGGGTTTGCAGTAGTTTAGGTGTTAACCTTGTTGTTCTCTATTCCGGCGTTTCTCTCCTCTCATACGGGTGTTGCCAAGCCAGGCAAACCCAGTGGCAGCCGCAGAAGAAGAAGAAGTCGAAGGCCAGAGTGGCCAAGTCTGAAGCAGCTCGAGTGCGCGAGAGAAGTCTGAAGTCGGCCGCAGTCCGCACTTCGCCCAGCGCAAGTCCGTCGGCTGACCGAAGTACAAACTTCGCCCAGTTTCGGGCGAAGTCCGTTTGCTTCCCCGAAGTGTGAACTTCGCCCAAATTTCGGGCGAAGTCCGTCGCAGCCGCAAAGTTCGAACTTCGCCCAAATTTCGGGCGAAGTCCGTCGCAGCCGTGAAGTGCGAACTTCGCCCAAATTTCGGGCGAAGTCCGTCGCAGTCGCGAAGTGCGAACTTCGCCCAAGTTTGGGCGAAGTCCGGCTGCGCAGCCGAAGTGCGCACTTCGCCCATTCCTGGGCGAAGTCCGTCGGCGCAGCCGAAGTGCGCACTTCGCCCATTCCTGGGCGAAGTCCGTCGGCGCGCGCGACTTGCGCACTGCGCTCTCTGAGCTGCAGCGCCGTGCAGACTTCGGCGGTTGAAAGAAAAAATCGAAATCGCTCCTTCACCAAAGCTCCAGTAATTTGGCGTTTGGTACCAACTTCAGTCAACTGCTGTCGTTTAATGGCTGTCCTTTGGCCATCACGAAACTCCCTTTTGGTAGTCGTCTACTCATGGAGTATCAGTTGCAGCATTAAGTTTCAGTTGTGGGCAGTCGCAAGTCCGTTTGAAGCACGCGTGGCAGTCGCAAGTCCGTTTGAAGCACGCGTGGCCGAGAATAATGGAGATCCGTTGAAAGAGAAGGTGATAGTTTATGGCGATCGGGCATTTAATCACTAGATCTATAACGGTTATTATGGTGGCCGAAATGGTTATTATGTTGAATCCTCCCGTTGGCATCGGCTGCCAATTCATAGCCGTTGATTTTTCCCTCACAGCTGTGGAAAATAGGATATGGCGATGAATCACTTTAATCAATCTGATTTCTGGTTTCAATTCATTGTAACTGACACTGCTTCAAATTAAATTTGAATCCACATAACTACATGTCGATCCAATATGGTTCTCGTACATGTCATTTGCTTGATGGTTCATAATTTATGTAGCTATTGTGTGCTATGTGTAACTGAAGGAACACTTGGTTTTCAAGTGTCACTTGACGCATATGCTATCCATTTGCCAGGTTGTTTTTCTGCCTAGCCCCGTGATGACGAAAATGAAGATCGTGAGGCAGAACAGAACTGTGGTCTCTGCTTTTTATTACATTTCTTAGAGTGTAACTGAATGCTCATGCCGCAGAGAAGACTGGGAGGACGTGCGGTTAATTTTCTCTATAATAGAAGTGGCCATATTGGGAGGGGAGCTCCTGTATACCTGGCACCCACATAATCTGACCTATTCCAAGTGCGGGATGTTGCAGCACCTTACATTTCTCAACCGCTGCATCAAAAAGAAAACTAGAAGAAGACAATCAGCTTGTAGTTGACTTAAGCATGTAGTTGCCGCACATTCGATCGGTGATAATTGTTGTTGCTGAAAGATCGTACTTTGGCCTCGACAAGAAGGAGCCCTCGAAGAAACAAGTCCACTTGTTCGAGGAAGAAGTTGTGACCGACCAGTTTTTTAATGAGCTCCACAATGTACAATTTCATCACCATGTATCAAAAAAAAATTCGTATGTGCCAATGCCAAGGGAAGTCTGTCGTGGAGATAGCGAGGCAGACAGACAAATCAACTGTAAGAAGTTGTGGTGGGCTCAGATTTTCTACAAAGTTGATCATCTTCTTTCTACTGTTAGAATCAAAGTCCTTCCGAAGTGCAGCCACCAGTTCTCGTTCGTGATTGGTGAGAAAGACCACAACCATCTGTGCAGGCATTCTTGCAAGCGGGTATTTTTTTATGAACTCTGCGATCCTAATCCTCGCTTGCCAAATAGTCGGCCTCTGCCTGCATTTTTTTCATTTCAACCAAGAGGAATTGAGAGGAGCTACCCCTCAGCTTCTTCAGAAGTTGATTCCAGAGCACGCAAGGAGGCAATGTGCACAACTTGGCCTTTAGGTTATGTTGTCTCTGTTATTGGTGAAATCCTCCTCTCCTTTTTGCCCTTGTGAAGCCAGAGAATATTTGATGGCTAGGAGTGGTGTTGATGGGTTGTGGGGGTAGTAAGGAAATTGTTGAAAGCATTCGAGACCCATTGTGACGGGGATATGAACAAACACCAGAGTTTTTTTTTCTCTGTGATCGAAGTTTAACGGGCTTCATTTTTTTTTTATCATTACAAAAAAAAAAAAACATGACTTGTTCAAAGGGGACCACATTGTTTTTAAAAATTGTACGGGAGTTAAAATTTCTTGGTCAGTTGTTTGGTTCCCCGTGGTCTTTGAAAACCATGGTCCTGTGATTTCATCTGAACGCGCAGGCCCTATAATGTAATGCACCAGTTTGTGCCCCCATATGCTGTGTATGCGGAGCCTGGCAGAAAAATTCCTACGCATAGTTGTGCACGCTTGCATGCCAATGGAGGTGTCTAGTTTTTCGCATCACAGTGCGAGCGGAAGAGCAGCGCGCAGTGGGATTTAAATACCCGAAGATAATTTCTTTCAAGATAACCCAATTGATTTTTGTTAACATTCTTAATGCGGGAAAATTATGCATAAGGTTGGGTTGATCGCAGCGGATGCATGGAGGCCTGCTCAGGAAAAACGAACCAATTAAAAACCATATGACCAGTATGATCAACAGCGTACAGCCATAAGGATGGCCAATTTTTATGCAAAGGGCCATTTTATAATTTTTAAGAGAGGGCCTATTCCTTTTAAGTGAGGGTCACTTTAATTTTTTTAAAGTAAGACCACTTTATTCACTTTATTCACTTTAAACGAGGGCCTATTCTTTTTAAGTGAGGGTCACTTTATTATTTGTAAGTAAGAGCCACTTTGTTCACTTTAGTGAGGGCCCATTCCTTTAAAAGTGAGGGCCACTTTTTTCAATTTAATTGAAGGCCTATGATTTTGTAACACTTTTTTGAGTGTATTATCGGTTGAACTCGACACTTCCATCATTTCATTATCCTTTGTTATTTGTTGTTTCTCTTTAAGTTTTGGATTTTAATATTCAATCCATTGTGTTTATATAGTTGGACATCATAGATTTGTGCTTGTGGAGTCATTTCGGACTACCCTTGCAATTGTGATGCTTTTTTTTCCATCCTATCTTCTCACATTTTCTTGTGAGACACTATGGTTTTAGGGGGATTTTTCTTTAGTGATCTTTCTTCTTTTAAGATCACATATTGTACATGGGTACCTAATCAGGCCTTGTTTCCGGGACTCATACTTGAGGAAATGCCCCTTCTTTTGTTGTTTTGTCCATATTTTTTGGAACAGTTATTCAACCCATTATGTCACACAGGTGGATACCACAACTTATGCTTGTGGAGTCAATTTGGACATCCCTTGCAATTTTTGTGGTTATTTATCAATCCTTATTGTGAGACACTTTGGTTTCAAGGGATTTTACTAGTGACCATTTTTTCATGGTTCACATGCACAAGTCTGGGAGTATGACTTCATTTCTGCAACAACTCTCTACCCTTTTCGAGACATCTGATGGGTCCATTGCAAGGCTTCCTAATGGAAATTGTCCTAAGGGGGGTTGAAGAGGACATCTTCCTTCCTCTCAATCCTCCATGCACATCTCCCTTATTCTTCTATTCTGACAGGTGGTTTCCTTTTTGTGTTCATATAGGTGGAAACCACACACTCATGCTTGTGGAGTCCTTTTTGGACTACCCTTGCGATTTTTGTGGCTCTTTCTCCATCCTATCTTCACACTCCTTGTGAGACACTTTGGTTTTTTTAGGAGATTTTTCTTTAGTGATCTCTCTTTTGATCACATATTGTAAATGCGTACCTAATCAGGCCTTGCTATTGGAACTCATACTTAGGGATATGCCCCTTGTTTTTGTTGTTTTTCCACAAGTTTTGGACCATGTTATCAGCCCATTGTGTTCATATAGGTGGAAACCATATACTCATGCTTGTGGAGTCAATTTTTGGACTACCCTTACGATTTTTGTGGTTCTTTCTCCCTCCTATCTTCACACTTATTTTTTGTGAGACACTTTGGTTTTAGGGAATTTTTCTTTAGTGATCCCTTTTCTTTTGATCACATGTTGTAAATGAGTACCTTATCAGACCTTGTTTCAGGGACTCATTTCTATGGCTATACCATCTCTATTGTACATGAGTACCTTATTAGGCCTTAGTATTGGGACTCATCTTCTGTGGGTATGCCACATATTGTTCATTATTTTTTCACTTGCCCCTACTATCACTTAAGAGGGGGTGTTAAAGTATCTTGGTGCATAGATTTTTTACCTCTCTCTCATTTTTCTCATTTTCTTAGAAGCAATTCAATCGGCAGCATAGTCACAGAGGAGGAAAACACTTGGACTACATTCCAACTGAGAATCAAATTGTAGGTATCTTCACCAAGTCATTCTCTTCTCCGCATTACTTCAGTTGCAAGATAAACTTGGAGTAAAATAGTTGCATTCACATAGAGGTCTTCCACCTCTCATTATATTTGGGTGGAGAATGATCTTTTCCCTTGTGGTTTTATCATCTCTCCAACAACATGTATTTTGTGAGGACAATCTTTGCCATAAGAATACAAGTCTCTCTTCCTCTCATAGTTGGTTTTTTCCCATAGGGGTTTTTTCACCAATTATATATTGTATATGAGTACCTAATCAGATGATGTAGGAGCATCCATCAACACCTGATGCAAAAGCATCCAGTGGCAGGAGGGCCACTTCTGAAAATTTGGTTAAGGAAGAAAGTTGTCGCAATATCACGACGTGTCACGAAATCATGACCAAAAGAGAAAAGAGTAGGCAAGGAGAAGAATTTGTCACAATATCACGATAGAAAATGTGTCATGATATCGCAACACAAGTGGAAGATAGAAGCCAACAGGGAGAAACTGTAGCGATATCGCGACGGCAAATGTGTCACGATATTGCGACACAAAATGGAGAAAGAAGCTAGCGAAAAAAACTATCTTGATATCACGACAGGTTCTAGAAGAGATGCAAGGATGCCAAGGATGTCGCTATTTCGTGACATGTCATGATTTTGTGACCTAGACAGGAAGGAGGAGGCTGCAAGCAAAGATGTCACGATTTTGTGACATGTTGCGGTTTCACGACCCGAAGGTAGGATGAAGGGCGAAAGAGGATGATGTTGCAATTTCATGACATGTCATAGTTTTGTGACCCACAGAAGAGAGAGAAGGTATAGAGGAGAAGATGTCACGATTTTGTGACATGTCATAGTTTTGCGACCCACCAAGGAGAGAGAAAGCCAGGAGAAAGGAATGTCACGATTTTGCGACAAGTCACAGTTTCGCAACCAGAAGGCGAAGAAGGATCCAAGGAAGAAAGATGTCATGATTTCATGACATGTCACATTTTCATGACTAGAGGGCAAGCGAAGAAGCCAAGGGAGGAAGATGTCACGATTTCATGACATGTCGCATTTTCGCGACCAGAAGGCGAAGAAGCCAAGGAAGAAAGATGTCACAATTTTGCGACCAGAGGGCAAGCGAAGGAGCCAGAGGAGGAAGATGTCATGATTTTGTGACTTGTCACAGTTTTGTGATCATCTGGCAAGCGAAGGAGCCGAGGACGAAAGATATCATGATTTCGTGACATGTCGCATTTTTGTGACTCGATGAAGAAGAGAAGGCAAGGGAGTCGAAATGTCACGATTTCATGACCCGAAGGAGCGAAAGAAAGTGGAAGAGGAATATGTCATGATTTCATGACATGTCATAGTTTCGTGACCTGCAGAAGAGAGAGGAGTCGTAGAGAAGATGTCGTGATTTCATGACATGTCGCATTTTTGTGACCTAAAGAAGAGAAAGGAGGCGAGGAAGAAAATTGTCATGATATCATGACCGAAAGAGAAAAGGATGAGTAGGAGAGCAAAAATGTCACGATATCATGACATGTCGGGTTTTCGCGCCCAAAGGGAAAGCCGAAGATGAAGAGTCGAAAGGCAGACGTTTCAAATACCTGGGCAACAAAGCGATACGGGAAGACTAAACGAAAGGTTTTGGAAGATGAATCAAAAGGCCACTAGATGGAAGACAAGGAATCACATGAAAGTTATAAAAGGGGGAAGCAAAGGCATGCAGAGTTGTTGGAAAATAGTTAGAAAACCTGCAGTTGTAGAGTTGCACAGTCGAGTTGCAGAATCGAGGGCCGAGAGCCATTCTAAATCGGCTTGAGTGAATTTTCCTTCTTGAGTTAGAAAATTCTTCCTGGGATCGCAGGCAGATCACCGAACGTGAGGCAGCTTGCATCGGGAGAAGAAACCTATGCTTGCAGGCTAGTGTTGTGGTTGGTCTACTATGACCAAAGGAAAAACTACGCCTACGGGCTAGTGAGGGGAAATAACTGTGCCTGTGTGCCAGTTTTTGTAAAGCCTACGGGCTGTAAACGTAATATTTGCAAGTTTTGAATAGAGCAAAGAGTGTTATTATTTCTTGTAAAGTTGTTTCCAAATTTTTGCATAAAATTTGGATGTGTATGGTTGTGATTTTTTTGTGTCCCCATCAAGTGGTATCAGAGCCAAAATATTTTGAGCGTGCAAGCAGAGCACCGAACGTGAGGTAGCTTACACCAGGATCTATGGAAGGGCTTGTGAGAGGAGTGCAGCAGAATGCCTCCAAAAGGAAATCATGGTCATGGGATAAATGTGGTGCAGGACGAAGATTTTAGAGCATTGCAGAGGCAAGTGCAAGCCTTGCAAGAGGAGCTGCTTAGAATATATTTGCGGAGGCAAGTGAAAGCCCTGCGAGAGAAGCTACGCAGAAGGCATGAGGAAAAATAGAAAAGAAGAGAATATCACTTCTCCACCAACCCTGGGTGTTTGATGCAGGAGCATTCATTAGAACTTGATGCAGAAGCATCCAGTGGCAGGAGGGCCACTTCTAAAAATTTGGTTAAGGAAGAAAGTTGTCACGATATCATGATGTGTCATGAAATCATGACCAAAAGAGAAAAGAGTAGGCAAGGAGAAGAAGTTGTCGCGATATCACGATAGAAAATGTGTCACGATATCACGATACAAGTGGAAGATAGAAGCCAGTAGGGAGAAACCGTTGCGATATCACGACGACAAATGTGTCACGATATTGCGACACAAAACAGAGAAAGAAGCCAATGGGGAAAACTATCACGATATCGTGATAGGTTCCAGAAGAGATGCAAGGATGCAAAGGATGTTGTGATTTTGTGACATGTCATGATTTCATGACCAAAACAGGAAGGAGGAGGCTACAAGCAAAGATGTCACGATTTCGTGATATGTCATAGTTTTGCGACCCGAAGGCAGGATGAAGGGCGAAAGAGGATGATGTCATGATTTCATGACATGTCACAGTTTCGTGACCCATAGAAGAGAGAGAAGGCATAGAGGAGAAGATGTCATGATTTCGTGACATGTCATAGTTTTGCGACCCACCAAGGAGAGAGAAATCCAAGAGAAAGAAATGTCATGATTTCGCGACAGGTCACAGTTTCACGACCAGAAGGCGAAGAAGGAGCCAAGGAAGAAAGATGTCGTGATTTCGTGACATGTCACATTTTCACGACCAGAGGGCAAGCGAAGAAGCCAAGGGAGGAATATGTCATGATTTTGTGACATGTCACATTTTCGTGACCAAAAGGCGAAGAAGAAGCCAAGGAAGAAAGATGTCATGATTTTGCGACATGTCACATTTTCGTGACTAGAGGGAAAGTGAAGGAGCTAGAGGAGGAAGATGTCACAATTTCGTGACATGTCATGATTTCATGACCAGCTGGCGAGCGAAGGATCTAGAGGACAAAAGATGTCACGATTTTGCTACATGTCGCATTTTCGTGACCCGATGAAGAAGAGAATGTAAGGAAGTCGAAATGTTGTGATTTCATGACCCAAAGGAGTGAAAGAAAGTGAAAGAGGAAGATGTCATGATTTCATGACATGTCATAGTTTCACGACCCATAGAAGAGAGAGGAGTCGCAGAGGAGAAGATGTCGTGATTTCACGACATGTCGCATTTTCGCGATCGGAAGAAGAGAAAGGAGGCGAGGAAGAAAATTGTCGCGATATCGTGACATGTCACGATATCATGACCAAAAGAGAAAAGGACAAGCAGGAGAGCAAAAATGTCGCGATATCGTGACATGTCAGGTTTTCGCACCTGAAGGGAAAGCTGAAGATGAAGAGTCAAAAAGGCAAACGTTTCAAATACCTGGGCAACGAAGTGGCATAGGAAGACAAAACGAAAGGTTCTGGAAGATGAATTGAAGGGCCACTAGATGGAAGACGAGGAATCACATGAAAGTTATAAAAGGGGGAAGCAAAGACATGCAGAGTTGTTGGAAAATAGTTGGAAAACCTGCAGTTGTAGAGTTGCACAGTTGAGTTGCAGAATCAAGGGTCGAGAGCCATTCTGAATCGGCTTGAGTGCGTTTTCCTTCCAGAGTTAGAAAATTCTTCCTGGGATCACAGGCAGATCATCGAACGTGAGGCAGCTTGCATTAGGAGAAGAAACCTACGCCTGCGAGCTAGTGTTGTGGTTGGTCTGCTATGACCAAAGGAAAAACTATGCCTACGGGCTAGTGAGGGGAAAGAACTATTCCTGTGCGCCAGTTTTTGTAAATCCTGCGGGCTGTAAACGTAATCTTTGCAAGTTTTTGAATAGAACAAAGAGTGTTCCTGTTTCTTGTAAAGTTGTTTCCAAATTTTTGCGTAAAATTTGGATGTGTATGGTTGTGATTTTTTCGTGTCCCCATAATCAGGCCAAGTTGTTGGGACTCATTCCTTTTTGTTCAGTGAGGATAATCTTCACCATCCGAAGACATGCCTCTATCAAGGATTTTTTTTGTGACAGATGGTTTTTCTCCAAAGGGGTTTTCACCATCTATATATTGTATAAGAGTACCTAATCATGCCAAGTTGTCAGGACTCATCCTTATTTTTTGTATAAAGAGGATAATCATCGTCATATGAAGACATGCCTCTCTTCTTCTCATAGTTGGTTTTTTCCAACAGGGGTTTTTTCACCAACCATTTATTGTAAATGAGTACCTCCTCAGGCCATGCTACTAGGACTCATCTATCTTATTGTATTAATAGGACAATCTTTGTCATACGAAGACAAGCCTCTTACTTCCTTTTGATTGATGGATTTTTCCATTGGGTTTTACCAACTCTTCAAAAAGGAAGTCATTGTACATGAGTACCTCATCAGGCCTTGTTTTCGGGACTCATTTGTACGAGCCTCCCCTAGTATCACTTAAGAGGGGGTGCTAGAATAAGAGAATATTCTCTTAAGTTCTACTAGGATAGACACACTTGAGTTTCCACTCCTCCATGTGTCAAGAGAACTCTCAATGGTGTGTTCATGAGGTTTTATGAGTTTTTGTAATCCAACAGCTCTTAATGATCAACTTTGTTATTTATACAAAGTTGATCCTTCAAATAAATCAATCAAGTATTTGCTTTTCTAACAAAAAACTTATGTGAATCACTTGTAAAACCTAAACTTGAAAATTTATCCAAGTAAAGAATCAAGTAAATTATTCAAGGCAAATCACTTAGATTATAAGCAAAATTTATATCCTTTCTAGAGTTAGAAATAATTTTTGCCTTTATGAGCAAACCATTCCTAAGAACTTAGGTGGATCATTCCTTGGATTGTACTAAGAAATTTTTAACTATTTTATAGTGAATCATTAAATGGATAGAGCAAATTGCTAGTTGGGTTGAAATTTGGTAAAAGTTTCCAAAAATTTATCCCAAATGCCATTTGCCTTAGATAGATCTAAAAACCAGATCCAAAATAAATATATATTTTATTATTATCTTGTTTACTTGCTTCATAAAAAATTTATGATTCTAAGGTTCACAATAGTCACCATTTTGAAAGAAACTACAAAAATCAAGTAGAAATAATTTAAAAATATATAAATGTCTTGGCCAATTTGAGGTTGGGGTTTATAAATCATGTATTTCAGTCCAATAAATTTATTTGAATTTAAGGTATGAAAATTTTAAAGTATTGAAGTGAATTTCTGGCTCAATATAGCGAACTGGTTCTAAAATTAATTTAATAATATTTCTAATGATCTTTAGGAGATAGGATTTGGATGGAAAAAATTGCTCAATTTTATTTTACAAGGGTTCACCATTAAAAAGGTTTATATTCAAAGCTAGCAATGATAGAATATTATTTTTTGAATCCTGCATCACATATTTATTTGCTAGATCTTCCCACTTGATGAGGAGTTGTTGCACCTAGGGAGACCATAAATTACAAACATGGGACTACAAGACTATTTCTAGCTTAAGGTCAATCCACCCTTCATCATCTTGATCTAGTAGTAGAAGATCTATTTGGAATTACATATTATAACCAAAGACCTCTTTATGATAAGAAACATGAAAGACATGCTAAAATTTTGAAGTAGAATAAAGCTTCAACTAATACGCCACTTCCCAAATTTGATGAAACACCTTGTAAGGAACATAGAACTTAGGAGAAAACACTTTACTATATATGGTCTATATGGAAAACTAGTTTTCGGCTATGGTCACAAAAATATAATACCATTAATTATAAATTATTATTGTGATCAATAGCTTTAGATAGTTTTTTCTCTAGTAAAGATTATCCTTGAGGAATTACATAAGTAGCTCACACTAATAAAGCAATTCATCTACCTTGGCCACCTTGGAGGATCTTAGAACATATTTTACCATACATGGTGGATCTTGACCATGTAATAACTCAAATGGGTACATATTCCTTTATTTTTTATCTACTATTCAAATGAGACAACACCTTGAACCATTGTTGTCGATATTCATATGCTATTCTTTCCAATAATTTCAAGAGATAGCATATATATTTACCTTCCCATTGTATTATAAGTGTAGCAACACCTTAAAATCATTTTTAAATGGGAGGGAAAACTATACTTCTTTAGTGATATCTCATTAGTGCCATATCTCACCATGGTTATGAGAGCAAAGCACACTCTAGAACTTTTCTAGTATCATGATTGGATTCTACATTTTATAGAAATTACTTTTTAATGTTGATGATGGTGAATTATTTTTGTAATAATCCTTCTCCCTCAACAATTGTACCTATCACATTTGCTATCAAATTTCTAAAAATATGATCTTCTATCCCTTAACCTTAATCTTCATATCTTTCAAGGTCTATGAAAACATTTCAGCTAATGAATCATTATATCCCTAAAGTATTTCAAAGAAATCCAAACATCTTGTCTCTCTCAATATTAAATTTTCCTCCTAGTTATAGTTGATGGTTCTAGTATTAATTTATTTTATATGATTGAAGTATCTACCCATGTTTTTCCAACTAAAATTGTTTATATATATATATATATATATATATATATATATATAATAGCATGGTATTCAATAGTGCTTCAAATAAATGTTATCATATGCTAATGTAGGAGAATATTATAATATAATTCACATAAGTTTTTAAATAGTACCAAATTCTAACTTTATAGTCATCAAACTTAATGGCTCATTTGAGGGATGATTATCTCAATATTTAAGAGATCACATCCTTAGTTTATTACCAAGGTTTCTATATAATATGTTTGAAATTTTTCAAAAATGATGAATCATACTTTTATCCAATATTGAAGGGTCGGATGACCTAGGCCAACAATGTCATTAAATAGGAAGCATGTACTGCATGTGTGGTTAAGTGTATTGAATGTAATTAGTGTGATGAGGATAGTTGGATGGGATAACATGGATAGATGGATACAAATTGACAGTGGGATTTTCAAAAAATGTGAGGGATATAGCATCATATGAAGGAGGATTAATGAGTGTTATAAAATTATATGATCATTCAAACGATGACCACATGGAGAGGTTGGAATTATGAAGTAGTTCCAATGAGGACAAGTAATGATAAAATTCATGTTCTTGTAGTAGGGGTAATTTTTTGGAAAAAAAAAATATAACCAATAAAATACATAGGTAGAATGAAAGGATAAAATGTTGTTTGTATTACCCACAAAATGAAAGGTAATATATAATGGCAACCGGTAATATATAATGGCAACCTCCTATAACAAGTTTGTCATGTCTTACTAGGTTTGATGGGTATTGATAGTGATAAAGACATGAAGAATATCTATTGTGGTATCTCCTCAATGTAATGGATATGGTTATGGTGATAGTTGATTCTTAAAAGGAAAAAAATAATTATATGATAGTAATGATAAACATCAATGATCTCTTTCTATAATGGGGTGCATTACACATTATCTAATAACAACCACTCTATAGAAATTTGGCTATAAAAAGCATCTACACTAGTTAGTCAACAATGTCTTATAATAGTTGATGGATGGCATTCTTCTACAATAAAATCCTTCTATATTGGAGATAATGAACATTTATTTAGTAATTAAATCAAAACTCAAACTCTTGATTAAAAAAAATATAAAAAATAAAAAATAGAACACAAAAATATAAAAATATAAGTCAACGTAACAAAATGATTTAATTCCATGATAAACAATATATAATACAAATAAATATGAAGTTATAATGTTTTATCAAGTATTTATGTTCTTTGCATTTAGAAATTCATCTCTTATGTTGAAAAATCGAAAGAACGGCTCATTTTTACTGAATACGAAAAATCACCTCTATAAAATGTGATGGTTCACCGCACCTCCTTGGTATCTCTATCCCTTAAAGCCGACTCCTTGACTTGGAGGGGCCAATGACCTTATCTCCGACTTGTCTAGTTCACCGATCCAAATGTGAACTGCCTAAAATTTAAGGAGAACGTCAACTACTTATTCATGTTTGAATTGACGTCCATCAGCGATTTTCAATGTGCGTACGTAGGACGTGCAAAGGAAAATTCACGACAAACTACATTGACTGTACGCCAATTGCGATACTAGTCCTCTCAACAGAGAGCGAAAATTTTGCCTTAATTTACAACTAGTTTAGCGCAAGATTACGTTAGCAGTTGGAATTAGGTGGTGGAAGAGCGAGAATGTATGCCGTGTTGATACCAAGAACATGAACGACCAACCTATGCTTTGCTCAAAATAATAATACTATCGAAATGTCACTGTGATATAATTTTCTATGCCAGGGATTCCTTCATCAAGCAAACATACATAGGCAATTTATGGAATGTTTTCAATATTTAATATCATGATGTAGCATTGAGAAGGTAGCACCAGGCCGAATTCTAACATGAAGCTATTGGCATGTGTGCAACATCGAATATGATGTCTCTTATTGAAGTTGGGTGATGATGGTACTTAGAAATTTTAATTTTATAGAGCATAAGAACATAGGCGCTTATACTTAGAAACCCTTAGACCTTAGTAAAAAGATATTATCATTGTCATAACAACAATTTACTATTGAATAAGTTTCATTTTGAATGAGATATTAGCATGAATAATTGAATGATAAATTAAAATATATATTTTTATAAAATACTTAAAATTTGTCTATTAATAATAAATATTTTGAATTGACCTTAAAATTTGTATTAAACTAAAACAAAAAGATTAATGACCAGTATTAATGTTAATTTATAGGAAGTGGTTTTTTTAAACTAAAATATGTACCTTTTAATTGACTTTAAAATTGCATCCGTCTCAAAAATTAATAATAGGAATTAATTAATATTAATATTAATTATTTATAAATAAATTTTATAAATTAAAATAAAAATATTATAAAAAATATAATTATTTAAATGTTTATTTACTTATATAAAAAAAAAATAGAAGAGATAGTAAATTGTATGTCAACCTTACTCGTTTTGAATATAAACTATTTAATGTTTTATATACTTTAATTACTAAGGCAATAGAATACTATTACTAACATACAGATGTATAAAACATATAAATTATATTACATGATTTCTCCTTAAGTATAAGGTGAAGAAGCATATAGTGATGTAAAGTATGTACGCTAACTTTTGGAGAGAGGATCCTCGTTGCTACCAAGTTTAACTTGTATAATATTCAGACTATACTGTAAGGAGATATCATTGTCACCATAGGCTACATTTTATATTTATTTATTTGTCTTATTTTATAATATGAGCAGATGAATAGTAATTTTTAGCATGTTTCTTTTGTTCTTTAATAAGGAAAGGAAGGCGGAAGTAGTTAGACCAGTTCAACAACCCATTTCTATTTATTTGGTTGTCCTCACTTAATCAAACAAGGTAATCAATAAGGTTGATTTTTTTACTATTTACATTTTCTAATATTAAACCATCAAGGTTTCAAGAAATATTTGTTCATCCAATTTATCTTTTTGATAAACTTTAAGTAGTATGACATAATAAATCAACTTTTGGATCTCACAAATACTGCAGAAATTCATTCAAGTGGATGATATAGGCCACATCCCGTAATTATGTAATTTTGTAGATACAAGAATCTTATTTAATGACCTAATTTTCTACCATGAGGATCAAACCACATCAGGATTGTTATTTAGGGCCCATAACACCTAAAGTATTGATGCTTGTTTCCTCATCCCAAAATATTTTGAACCTTCGACTTTTAGACTTTTAGTCATTCATGTTTGAAACATTGAATTAAAAGGTTCGAGTGTAAATATGCCATGTACCTATATGAGTATCTTAATTATTGGTGTCAGATAGAGCCTTGACAATCACTGGCCTAGGTCTTATTCATGCATACTCGATGTAATTTACGATCGTTTATCCCATAACAAACATAGAGGCTAAATATTAGCTAAGTTACCCGAGTATGGGAATTATCACAGTATTATCAAGCATCAATATTGAGATGATATCTCATACCACATTATCTTTAAAGGATTGATCCAATCATATTTTGACCAATTCTGTCAAACCAACAATTGCTCTCGATATTTTTGTGTGCATACACGCACCTCAAAAATTTGGGTTTTCTTTTTCTTCTAAAGTCATCCTTATAACTCAATGCTTTAGTTCATAGGCAAGTTAGAGTAGTCTTAACTTCAAAATTAGTTCTTATTTAGAAGTTAGTAATACACAAGCAATGTAATCATAAAGAATAGAATTTCTTAGACTAGCCAATGTAAAAGAAGTTATTTCTTATTTAGAATACTCATAATATTATTTTATATTGCATTTATAGTCGATTGTGTGGGTTCACTTCCCTACATGGATTTCTATGTTTTGCTTTAGAAAGATTTATTTTCTGCTTATGGAGAATAATAACATTTCTTAATAAGACATACAAATTTATTCTATTTATCCAAAGACAAAGAAATTATTGAAATATTAAGACCTGCATACAAGAGTCTCATTGATCACAACCTTCAAGTTCTAAAAGCTTTAATATTCAAACATTGAAGGATGGGTGCTCCTTCCAACATTTAACTCTTTTTCTAAACAAAATTCTAAAAGATATTTATTCTGCAATTCATGAAGAGCTTCCAAAGATAAACTATCATTTAAACAAGTATTTTCCATATAGTTCAACCATAGCAAATATTGAATGCGAACAACATAGCTCATCAAATACAATTGTATTTATCATAAAATTAACCAAATAAATAATTTATTTTTAATAATTTTAAACACTTTAAACAATACATCATTGACCAGAATATGGAGACATAAAATGGTGAACTTTCGTACAACTTTACTAAAGTCTGACAGTGACTTGTTATACTAAACTTTAAAGATAATACACATGCAAGACTAAACATCATTATCCAAAATGTTACATAATATGATCAATGTTAAACTTGAAATATCACTTCCAAGCACAATGAAATGACTTTGGATTCAACAAAGAGTTTGGATTCTGAGCATGGGTAATGCAGGATATTTCTTAGCTCAACACAACATACTACTTTCTTAGAAGTCACCCGAAACCAAGCACAACTAGGTTAAAGGAGTTTGTATTTGCATATATAGTACGATCAGATTACAACTCATTCCCTATATCCATGCATTGCTAAATGTAACTATCATTCAAATAATAAATATATAGTCCTTTTTTTTTCATTTGTTGCACACCATTCAAGACATAAAAGCTATTTAAAGTAGGACATCTAATCCATATAGATAGCACTCGATATAGCACACAAATACTCCATTTTATATTACTAGCTACTCATCTAGTATACGTTTTTCTTGTGCAATACTAAAATTCATTTTTATTTTTCCATTCAAGCATAGAGGTATGCAAGAATTTTTTTAATGAAATAAAAATAAACATAAACATTATGTGTAGTCTATCTTCTATGCATACATTTAGTAACCAAGGAATTTATTCCACACAGTCCATAAAATATTATGTGTAGTCTTTCCTTTACACATGCCTTCAACAACCAACAAAATCACACCATACAAAATTCATTTCTTTTAGGAGTAAGCTTAATTAAAAAATTCTATGTATCCAAAGAAACCACCTAGATAGTACTCGATAAAGACTTCACTACCCTTCTTCTTGCTTTTGTGCCTGTAACACTTTCACGAACAACTATCACAGTTCCCTTCTCCCTGGTTTCCACAATCCATCATCTTTTCTTTCTCTTTTTCTTCCTCCACCTTTTTCCTTCACTTCAATATTTTTAGATGTTAGGTAGAAAGAGGGTTTAAATCATTATGGCTCCACTAAGTTTGGTTATGCATGATCTTGCGATATTACTCCACTTCAAACTTACCAACAAACGTCGATATGGATTAATTTAAGTTTTACTCGATCAAGAAACCAAACATATAAATTCAAACAAATCAATATTTTAAAATAACACACAAAACACATTTTCATAATATATTTTAATGTTTATGCATTAAATGGTTCCATTGCCTTCTCTCTCTCACACACACACACACACACACACATATATATATATATATATATATATATATATATATATATATATATATATATATATATATATATATATATATATATATATATAATATAATATCTTTTGTAAGGACTATGCATAAGTCAAAAAAATAAAATAAAAGGTGGCTCCCAAGATCATCGCCACACACAATACAAACACATTCCATCTTTGATTCAAACAAAAAATATTTTTTTTCAAACAAGCATGCACACTAACATTCAATCAAACTTCTACATGAAATAAAAGTGTGTGAGTTTCAATGTACTCATGAACTAAATCATCACTTCCCTTTATTACCTCTTTTTTACTCGTTGATTTTTTTCCTTTTCATCTTGCAACTATCTACACTCACAAAAATCATCAGCAATACCATATTTTTACAATTAAAAAAAAAGAATAAGTTTATATATTTTTATATGCGAAAGGTGGGCTTTACAACCACAGAAAGGATTTCCCTTAACCTAAACACTTAGTGACAGTAAATTAAAAAGTAGTGGTAGTTGATGCGTGCTTTTCATAGGTAAGAGAGTGGACATGCAAACCATGCAATAAAAAGAATATTTAATGTGAATACATATTATGTATGTGATTTTTTCTAAGTCAATTCACTTGTTGACGGTAAAGCTCTAAGAAAATCTATTGCAGATAGGTTGGTAAGGGAATAGAAATTGCGGTGTGAAAGGGCAGGCATCTCAATCTACTAGATGCCACGATGTAGACATTTGTGCTGCTTTCCCCGAAAATTTGTAATCTTTTGGAAGATTGGCATGAAGGAAATCTATTGGAGATAAGGTGATAAGGGGATAGAAATTGGGTGGTGTGAATGGCCGGGTATCTAAATCCATTAGATGCGATTATGTAGATATTTGTGGTGCTTTCCTAGAAAAATTGGAATCTTTTGGAAGATTGGCAGGAAGGAAATGCATTGCAGATAAGATGATAACGGGATAGAAATTGGGTGGTGTGAATGGCCGGGCATTTAAATCCATTACATGGAAACGCTTCTCAAACATTTACGTACCCTTAGTCACAAGTCTTAGTCTTAGTTACGCACCCTCAGTCAGCTTGGCTCTTTTCTTCCACAAACATAGCAATTATGATATCAACATATAAGATAGGATGTTAAATTTTAAAATAAAAAATATCAGGCATCTCTACAGTAATAAATCCTTGATAGTTTGCTATAACCCTTGTCTATAATTAGTACTATTGTTCCTTTTCTACCATAGCTTCTCTAAACATAGATTCATATCTTTCAAAAACCCATCCATCTTACCATTGAACTAACTGCTACCAGGGTTGTTAAGAAGAGATATGATAGAAATGATGATTTTTTACATCATTTTTTCTTGGATTTCTGAGTTGAGAAACTGGCTACTACTTCACTGATCAATTTGGTTCTCTTCATAATATTTTGATATCTTCTATCCTAGGTGGTACAAAATTCAACATCAAAGGGTCATATTTGGTAGAATTAGTGATTATGCCCCTCTCATATCCCATCCTCTAGATAAGGAGAATTAATTTAAAGATAGATAAAGTCCCTACGCAGCGCGTGCTTTTTATGTCTGAAACAAACGGTTGTGCTAATAAATGCATTCCTTTCCCTCTATCCGTTATACAACATTGGCGTTAAAAAAGAGCACTGGGGTCGAAAATCATTTGTTCCCAGGCTGAAAATCCGATGATCCGTCGCCAATGCCTTTTCCAATCCAAACACCGGCTTGGATGGCATGCTCTATAGTCTTCTCCACGTCGTCGATGCCGCAGGAATTTCCTGGAAATTGGGACTCCCCAGAGTTCTGATTGCATGTGACGTTCAAGTAGTTGGAGTTTCCAATGCAATTGTCGTGAGCCATGCAGCAGCTGTCAAGCCCAACACATGGAGCTTCGCCGCGGCATCCCGTATAAAACAGTCCACAATATTTTCCATACCTTAGAAGCGGTGCTTCTGGAACATAACCCATTAATAATAATATGTATTAGTAAATATTTTGAGAATCGCTTTATTGTAACATAATTCATATGCAACGAATAGGAACATCACCTGAACAAAATTTGGATTTGCATGTAGTACTGCATCGTTCCTGCGCTCACGCAAGAAAACGCGTTCGTTGTAAAGACAGAGAAATAGAGGTTGTCTTTCAGATAATAATAATAATAATAATGAAAAGAAGAGACGATTGAAAGCATGCAGGTGCATTACCCATTTGAAAGCATGGCAATACTGAGAAAATAAGGCAAAAACAATTAGCCATTGCAGAAATTGCATTTTCATCTCTAGCGTGGCCATTGATATGAGATGTCCATTTCTCGACGTTTACTGCTTGGATGTTTTGTTATTCTCACGAATTGGCAAGTAATGAGAATTATATATATAACGAACGTAAACAAAGGAATTTTAGAGCCCATTGTTAATTAATAGTCCTACGGAACTCTGAATGCTGCCATTAACACGGAATATCCCAAGGGAATACTCCCGCGGAATGCAGACGCTAAAACGAACAGTTTCATTCATCGGTCAAAATAACGAAGTGAAGTGAAAGAATTGTTGTCGACGAGATTTTTATTGTTTCTCTGCTTTCAAGCCGCGTTTTCAACCTTACAAGTCAATTTCATAGAGTCTTGTACAAAACACTTTTTTTCAATGACCTTCACGAAGAGGACAAAAAAAACATTTCAAGAAAAAAATTGGCATTTGGCTTCCAACAGATTAAAAAAATATTATAGTATTACTTTTTCTATTAAAAAAAAAATTAATTAAAAAGTAATTATGAGGTCTATAAAGAAATAGTTTCAGAAAAGAGGCCAGACTTCAGTTTAAAGTTGACACAGATGGATGTTGCAGGTTTAAATTTTGTAGGCATTAAATAGGTTATATAGTTCATATGTTTCATTTTGATGTAAAAGGGATAAAACAACCCTTTCAGAACACTTATTTTAAAAAAGAAAATAAAAATTTATTAAAAAATATTATTTGACTTTGTGTTAGTAAAACTTTATCATAAACATTCTATAGTCATATTAAATGCTTTGATAGAGGAGGTTATGCAAAAAAAAAACTTGGGTTAGGTATTGTTCTTACGCTATTAATGATTGATAATGTTGGATGTGTTGTATTTTTGACATGATGGAAAAAAAAAAGAGGTGGAGGGTTTTATTTTTGGAGTAGTCTCCTTATTTACCAAGTATGGATGGTTTTAGTCCATGGTCTTATTTTAGCCCATTGTATTCTAATATCACTTGGTGGTTTAGGGTTATTTGGTGTTGTGAGATATCTATATATTATAACTACTTTGTTAAAAGTGCATGATAATATAAAAGAGCAAGAGGAGTGGCTTTGAGATTTTACTGTTTTTTCACTAACAATGATTTTTAGGACAAATAGTTGTGTTTATTGTGTATGCATGTTATTTTTTCTTTCTATTTTACAAATATGTTTAGATTAATATCTCTAGAAGAGATTTATCAATATCTTCATCTAGTATAAAAATGTGGTTATTGGATTCAAGGGGATGCCTTTGTTGCTAAGGTTTGGCTTGGTCTAGCAAGAGTAAGAGTATCTTGGATGTATGACAAACCTATTTTTTGAGTGGGATTTTTGTGCAAGTGAATCCTATGTGAAGGAAAATGGCTAGCAATACAATAATCAAGATAAAAAAATTTAATGGAAATATCTTTGAGTTATGGAAGCTATTGGAAGATCTACTTATGGATAAAGATCAATGGATTGCTATGTTAGAAAAAATCCATGGATATATTACAAGAAGATCGAGAGAATCTTATAGGAAGCTAAATAAATATCTAACTATGCCTTACAAATTTAACGTTGATCAATGTCTATGGAGAAAATAGTGTTAAGGATCTATGGGAGAAGTTAGGGGCTTTATGTTAGTCAAAGTACCTAGTAAACAAATTGTTCTTTTGGAAGAAGTTGTATCTCTTTTAGATGAATTATGAGGATTTCATGATAAAACATATTAACACATTTATCATTGTGATAAGTACGTTAGCTTATATTGATATTAAAATGACTAAAGAAGATAAGTGTAGTACTTTGTTATGTTCTTTTCTAAATTCATGGGATAATCTACTTGTGGCCATTATGAGTACTATTGCAACTACATTACGGTTTGAAGATGTGATTGCATCATTTATATTAAAATAAATGAGGTAAAAATACATTGTGCTCATCCAAGGATGCCTTGTTTGTAAGGTGTCATTTCAAAGATAAAATTAAGCACAACTATGGGGATAAGTCAAATTCAAGAGGGAGATCTAGATCTCCTAGAAAATCTATATAAAAATGCTAGAAATGTAGTAAAGATGGACAATTGAAGAAAGATTATGGATTCAAAAATATTGATCATAATAAGGGATCCAATGATGCTTCTTCCATAGAAAAAAGTATCTCAATAGGAGGGGATGTTAACTTGACATCTTCAAGTACACAATTAGATCATTATGCATGGTTGATTGAGTTAGGATCTTCTTTACATATCATTCCTCATAGAGAATGTATTTGTGAGTATACAAATTATAATGAAGGTGGTGTATTCCTAGGAAATGACTGGATAACCATAATCATAGGATGTGAAAGGGTTAAAACCCTTCCTAGAATTCTATATATTATAGGGTTGGCCTAAAACATGATATTTGTGAGTAGAATGAGTGATGTAGGTGTGTAGACAGTATTTGAAAATGATATTTATAGAATGGTTTGAGGAGAAATAGTTTTAGAAAGAGGAGTTTGTATTGGAACACTATATAAGCTATTGAAAAATACTTTGACTAATGGGTGTAATAGTTATGTTATTCCTAAAAAAACAAAAACAAATTCTATTCTTCTTGTAGAGAAGATAATACTTTGGCATCAAGTAATGGGATATATTAGTAAAATGAGCCTTCAATATTTGCATAATAAGGTATGGTTGATGGTATTTTAGATATTTGTTTACATTTTAATTTTTGTGAACATTGTTTATATGGTAAACATAACTGGGTAAAGTTTACATCTGGTGTTGCAAGAGCATACGGGATTTTGTAACTAATACACAGTGATTTGTTTGTACATGTGTCTATTCAATTACTTGAAAAATCAATGTACTATGTTTTATTTATAGTTGATTTTTCAATCTATGCATGGATATATTTATTTAAAATAAAACATATGTCTTAATAAAATTTAGAGTTTAAGGCTCTTGTAGAAAATCATACTAAGAAAAAGATAAATATGTTGTGGATAAATAATGGAAGAGAGTTTAACAATAATGAATTTGAGTACTTTTGTAAGTAGTATGAAATAATAAGGAAAAATATGACTCCATACACTCCTCATCAAAATGGAGTTGTACAAATAATTAATAGGACATTGATGGAAAAAGAAATGGGTATGCTTAGTGTTGTAGGGATAGCACAAGAATTATGGGTACAAGTTGTGGACACTACATGTTACGAAGTAAATCAATCACCTACATAAATATTGGTTGATAAAACTTTGTATACGGCATAAATTGGTAAGAAATGCTCTCATGCACATATTATACTTTTTGGTTGTGATGCTTATGTGCATTTTCCAAAGGAAAAAATGAGTAAGTTAGATAATGTAGACACCAAAACAACACCAATCCGATTATGTGACAACAAGCACTGATCGAATTGACATACATAGCCCCTAGGGCATCCCCCAGAGGTTAAACAATGGTCCTAACCACTCCCATAGCAGTTTTGGAAGGTCAGAGGTCAATTTGGCACATTTTCAACACTTTGCTCCTTACTCGTCCCACCCTGGGATGATTACAAATTGGTATTCATCCCACCCTAGGATGATTAGTAGTATTTGCTCCAGGGTGGGGTGAATAGCAGGTTTGACTAGCAAAATTCAAACCTCAACGGGTCTGCCACTTAACTGCAACTTCAAGACATGTAATTACGAGGAATGACTTCAAATCAGAGAGAGAGACTTTAGTCATGCATGCCTTGATTTTTGAAGGTCTCATGCAAGGAGACTCTAAATCAGGGAATAATATTTTCTCCCAAAATAGGACAAGCAACTCAAGTGGCGCCCTCACATGCGCATTCAAAAAGAGAGACCCTAGGTCTATAAATTGGTGAGTATTATCACCCCAAAAGAAAAGAGAGAAGGAGAATTTGGAGCAATGAAGTGCTATCAAATTACATCCTCACCCATCGTTTGTGCTTTTACATCCTTGATTTCTCTTTTGGAAGGGAGGTTATTGGGTGATTATTGGAAGTGTAATCTGGACCCAAATCCAAACATTTGGCCATAATATCTGACTAAAATTTTCCAAAACAACCCCATAAGAGGTTTTGGATCCATCCCAAGTGGATTGGTGTCGAAATCAGGTCCCAAACAACGGGCATCCTACCCCGGGTGCCCCCCACACTGTTGCAGTTCTAATCGCCCCACCCCAAAATGATTAGAAATCTATGGTAGATATCTCTTATTTTTATTTTGCATTTGATTCTAGGTCACTTACATATTATGTCATTTAAATTTCATGTGATTTTGACAGGTTTTGATCATGCTTTTGTTATTTATCGCTTTCGCTAACATATAGGGAGCATCATCGGATACAAGATGATAGAGGCTGAATTGGAAAAATCCGACCATATGGGTCATCCCAAAATACCTCGTTTTACCTAACCTCAGATTTTTAGGTGATTTGGAGGATTTTAGACTAGACATTTAGGAGGTACCTTTGGGACAGGTTATGACAGTCCTAATCGTCCCACCCCAAAGTGATTAGAAATCTGTACAAGATTTCTGAAATGTTCCTTTTGTAGTGGATTCTTGGTAATTTTTTATTGCTTTTGTCAAATTTTTAGCTCATTCTGATGTGTTTCAGTTATCATTTTAATCATTTTATGCATGCACTGACCGTAGGCCTTAGGGATCGCATCTTTCTCTCCATATGTAGGTGCTACTAATACTTTTTCATTTCTTTGAACACAATATATCGACACCAGATGGGAAGCAAGTAACCATAGACATATTCACGCAAGCGGTGATGACATTTGGTTCGCCCATTTTCAATGTGGGCATGCAGAAGATTTCAAATGGGAATATATCATCCATGGTGTAATCAAAATATGTCCGATGCTCCTAGCCCCTGAAAAGGGAGGAGACGTATTGTAACATGATTTGGAGCAAATTAATAGAATAAAGGGCCACACTTTTACACTTGCTTTTAATATTGTTTTAGTTCATTGTTTTTCCTTATTTTCATGCATTCTCATTCGTAGGACTTAGCATTGCATTTTTCCTTTTGTTTTGCTTCTGTATCCTCATGCTTTTAGTGGTGATCACGGTGGGATGATTGTCCCTTTATTTTAAGATCAAATTTTTGATCAGAAGTGCATAGGTACCAATCTTTCAAGCATTGGACTGCTGCTTGTTCTAGCCTAGAATGAATACAGAGCTGGAATTCGTGCTACCTAGGGACGAATAGGAATTAGTCTCACCCTGTGATGAATACAGATCTGTTATTCATCCCACACCAGGACGATTAGCTCTCTATGAAATTTTAGAATAGAAACTCAGAGGCATCGGGTTGAGGCAGAGAAGAGCTAGGGGTTCTGAGCATCCTCTGTCATTTTCTATTTTTTGTCTCTATCATTTCATATTTCTTTTCTTACATAGGAAATTTTATTGCATGATTTCTTTCTTTTTGCAAGTAAAAATAACCCCACACACCATGTGGTAATTTAAACAGTGAGGCATTGGTCGTAAAAACCCCAACCCTTGATCAAGACCAACGGTGGATTTCATCACCACCTTGGCTTGAATATTTTTTACATACATAACCCTAATCGCTACTATTGCTAGATGTAAATCTTGATGAAAGCTAACCAAGTGTAGCTGGGGTGATTCCCAGTGCATGAGGATAAGTCTTCTATGGTAGGTGTCATAAACAGAGTGATTCCCCTTTCACACCCCCTATGTTCCATGTACTATTCTGCTCTCACGTACTTATAGTCTCCCTCACGTAAGGGCGGGTATATAGAGAGGTTTAGTATAATGGCATAGCAGTGGTATATTTAAGGGGCGACCATTTTTAGGAGATATAAGAGCCCTCATATTGCATATACAACAAAAATTTCTTTATAAGGTTTTCAAAACAAACATCAAAATACACTGAACCATATTTAGGGCACACTTTTAATCCATAAACAAGATAATCATTGCTTTGATTGTGTTTTTCCCTTTTGTTTAGTGTAGCATAAAAATCATAAAGAAGATAAAAATGTACAAATATTTAGAAACACATCACCATGGTGTACACCCGTAGCTGCACCCAATCATGGATGAAGCGCTAGAAAAATAGAGGGTACATAAGGAGGGGCCACATGATTACGTCATCCCTCATTTACCCTTTATTACTGTCAAAAACAATAGGCCAAATCTAGAGCACAAGGCTCTTTAGACAAGGCAAGCCAATTCTGCCCGCCCCTTTCACACATACAAAAGGGAGCATGAGGAAGACCACTACATTCCTCAAGAACAATACACAACATGGGAGCAATGCACCTCTGCACCTACTATGTATCAAGATCACCCACTAATTCTAGAGCCTCGGGTGAATGCCGCTAACCTCGACAGAGGAAAGCGACCCATAGAGATCTCGGATCACCATGATCGAGATAGACAGGTAGGAGAGGCATATAGGCTTCCTAAACACAATACGATAGAACAAATTGACTTGGAATTTTCCAAACATGTCACCCGCCAAGTGCAAATCACGTAGCTCAAGAAAGACCAACAATAGTTAGAGCATTTGTATCGCCTTAGCAAAGAGCACATTCAACATCAGATAGACAAATTACTCCACAACACTGTGCTTGAGAGGGTCTAAACCCCTCACGTGCATAAGATAGAATTGTATGAGAGGCACAACCCCTTGGTGTGAGACAGGTCTCCTCAACCTTATCAAATATTGCCTCCAAGACCTCCTAGACTTGAGTGGGAGGCCAATCCCAAAAACAACGATGGGCACCCTCCACGAGCACCCACCCATGTTTATAGGTCTCACCCAGGAACTCCTCAAGAAGCATATGATGAGTATGAGCAAGAAGAAGAGTGGGCTAAAACACCCTACCAAGGCAGCGGGGTGCTGTCCAGCTACCCCTCCATAGGCCCCAAGTTCCCCACAACCTGCAGTGGGAGAAAACCAAGGAGGAAGAGATCAAATCCTTCGATGCATATAAAGCGCTGCTAGAGCACTTAGAGTCTATGGAGACCAAGAATTTTGGGCCCTAAAAGCCCACTTTATGCCAGCTTCGTAGTCACCCTGTGCATCCGTTAGTGCTAGCACCCCCATACCTTGAACACTTTAAACTACCCCAGTTGGCACTCTTTATAGGGGAGGAGGATGCCCAAGAGCATGTGACTAGATTCCTGAGCCAATGCTTTGGCATTCAGGATAATGCTTTGCTGCTAAGAACATTTATAACCATGTTCGCAGGCCCTGCCTTGGATTGGTTCACTCAGTTGCCAAAACATAGCATCAGTAACTTGGATCATCTAGTGGACGCGTTCCTCAAACGCTTCGCCTTTAACACCAAGAAGAAGGCATCACTAAGTTACCTAGCTAGCCTCAAGTAGTATGAGGAAGAAACCATGGCAGTCTATGGGAATTGATGGAGGACATTGCTTTCAAAGCTTCCCTACCTACCTCCCATGTTCGACCTGACCTAAATGTTTTTGAAAAGTTGTTTGAGATTGATCTCTGTGCTATTGTAGCTACAACAATATGCCACTCTTGAGGAATCCTTGGTGCAAGCTAGAATCATTGAGGAGATCAAGATACAGGATGGTGAGATTGCCAAGCCAAAGAAGAAAGAGTGGCCTAAAAATGCCAAAACAGGGACCACGCAACTGAAGCCCGTTGCAGTCAATCAGGTTGTTATAAACATGCCTAAGCCTACATAAGCAACACAGTCCTCACAAGATAACTATCAGGTAGTTCTTATTGATAGCTATGAGAAGGAAAATCATCGGCAAGAGCAAACTCAGCAGCGTTGCCTTAGGTGACAGTTCACACCCTTCATAGAGTCCAAAGACTCCTTGTTTAACCATTTGTCCATGGCAAACTTGATACACCTACCGAAAAGTCGACCCATAAACCCCAACATGCAAAAACCTAAGGGCTATAGGGAAGACTTATACTATATATTTCATATGCAGAAAGGACATGACCTTTACGCATGTTGGAAATTCAAGAGGTTCATGCAAGACCTAATAGACAACAAGACGCTGGTGGTGGACAACCCCATAGCAAAAAACAACCAATAGATGGGAGTCTTTAAAGACCCCTTGCCTGCCCATGATACGCAAGCAAAAATCCTTCAAGTCAATAAGGTGACATAGAACTGCACCATGCAGGGGTATGTAGGGATGATAAGCATAGTGACTAGGAACAAGAGGTACCCAGGAGTTGCCCCCATGGTGGCCACAAGAGAGGTTCCATCAACGTCACAACCTCAACAGCACCCTACACAACCTCCCCCACCTAGACTAGTGGCCACAATTTAGACTAGACTTACCTAAAGTTTAATGACCACGTCGGCTAGGCTCTCCATCTACGAGCTCATTCAACAATCATCACCCCATCGAGAGGCTCTAATGGAGATATTAAAAGCCATTGAGTTGCAGCCCCATGAAGCAAACTCTTTCAACAACTTTGTGGGACATGTAAAATAATGTATAGAACCAATCATCACTTTTAGAGAAGATGAACTGAAATCAGTGACTGGTGACATGACGGATCCACCCCTGCATGTCATTGCATGGGTCAACGAGATTCCGTATAAGAGGGTGTTGGTGGACACTAGCTCGTCTAGTAATATAATTACAACAGAGGCATTGAAACACCTCAAGTTGCTGACATCTCACATCTTAGCCTCCACATATACTCTTTGAGCATTTAATGATGCGATATGCTCGATGGTTGGCATAATTGTCCTACCCATCCAAGTAGGACAAAAGACTATTCATATGTTGTGCCACATATTGGAAGGTGAGATGGCCTATAATATCTTGCTAGGGCGGCCTTGGATCAAGGACATGAAGTGTGTCCCTTCAATAGCTCATCAATGCTTAAAATACACATTTGAAGGGCAGGTGCATGTAGTCTCAGCACATTTAGAGCCCTTCAAGTATTGAAATATGGTGCAAATGATGTCGTAGTCAACCCTTCCATCAACACATTTGGATTTTCAATTGAATCCATATAACTAGGGTTCGATTTCGTATGCATCCCCACTGCTAAGTCCATCAAATCACCAGTCGGGTCCATCTTCATCATCTAGTCCTTCACCAACAACACCACCTACGATGGCCACACCAAAGGACAAGGGGAATAAACCCCTAGAATAGGCATCGCCCTTAGTCTCAACCATCTCTACCAAAGAGATGCCTAGCCAAATGGAAGTCAAGATGCCTAGTTCACCCTACATGGAGTGGACCCAGGAAGAACTCCCATTCCCTCCCCCTCCATTGCCAACGATCACCGTTGAGATGGCCAACACGGGCCTAGTGGAGTATCTAGTGTAGAATTTTGTAGCAACACCTACGCTTGAGTCCATGTAGGACATAGGGAGACCTCACCTCCCCATCGACACTATGGTTCCTCTAGGCTACCCACCCAATCAGACAAACTTTGTTTATGGGGGCCTTGATAATGGCATTGAACCTTACATGCAAGAAGAAGAAGATGAAGAGCCCTTTTCTAAGGACGTCAACTATTTGTCCAACCCATACTTTGCTTTGAGATATCTTGGCCAATGTAATTGGCATTGATATGGGTTGGGCAGGTATGAGCAAGGAGTGCGCGTTCTTTGCCAATCAAGATATCAAATGCCATATGACAAGTCAGGAGTAGGGTTCAACCACCCCTTGCCCCTTGACATATTGGTAGAGAACATGCAAGGCCTAGGGATAGGCAATAAGGATGGGTCGGCATCAAATCCATATGCCAATGCTAATACAACATATACATTGGGGGATTATCTCCCATTGCTAAAAACTAACCTTTTTGACCTTAACACCCCTTTCCCCTCGATAGATAAAGAAGAAAGTTCGATGACTCACCTACAAGAGGGATATAGACAAGGCCAAGAAGGGTCTTCAGAAGATGAGTCAGAGTATGAGGTAGCGCTTTGGGATTATTTAGAGTCTGATAGCAATCATTCACAAGTGACCCCCATAGATGATTATCAGGAGAGCTTCATGATAATGTTCCCTTTGGATGCTCCAATCGAGCAAGTGCCACTTCAAGAGAATCATGTCCTCCCATAGAGAGTGAAACAACCCTGATGGGACCAAATCAATTTGCTCGAGCAAGATGAGCCTCACATATCGCAAATAGCTATCGAAGCCAATGAATTCCTTTGGATCTCTGATAGCGATTATGAAGATGAGACTGAGATGGCATATCTCAATCATATGCGACAACAACAATACCCCATGGACATTGATGACATCTTTGAACAGCTACACATAGGGCCAAGGCATAGGTGGTACCTAAACCAAGCACAATTGGACCAACTACTACATCCGCCACTTTAGGTATACAGAGTGCACCTTCCACCCAGAGACCCCATAGAGCCATCAATGCCAAGGGTAGATCCTATCCTTTTATCTACAACATAGGGCCAATCCATTTGTGCCAGTACCTACAAAGTCAGATCTGGAGCACAAAGATCACCTAGGATGTCCGAGTAACGACATCCACAATAATGGAGAACAAAATCATTTCATCAATATGATCTCCATTGACTTAACCGCCCCCATCCATAACCTAGCCGACCCAACACGATCATTGCATCTAGACCTAGATGTTATAGATTGGGATCACGCTGACACACCACCATCCCCATCGAAGTACTGGCCTTGTGGTGGGATGTTCCATTTTACCCTAGGACAGACTCAGGATGTCTTCCATGTTGAAGAGGAACCTGATGTTCTGAATGTAGATATGAATTCAACAATGAATATCCACTTGATCCCAACTCCACATCAATTGGAGTATTGATCTCGCATGTCAGTTCAGGATACAACTAACGTAGACATCGGATCTAATCCAATGAATCCATAGATAATAAAGCTGGGGGTAAGCCTATCCCCTGAAGAGCAAGCCAACTATATTGCCCTTCTCAAAGAGAAGAAGGAGGTTTTTGCATGGTCCTACAAAGACATTCCAGGGATAGATCTATAGCTAGTCACACATAATCTAATGCTTGATCCGAAAGTCAATCCAGTTAAGAAAAAACTATGTAAGATGCACCCAACAATGGCCTTAATGGTCAAATATGAATTACAAAAGCTATTGGATGCATAGTTTGTCATCTACGTGGACTACCCACCATGGTTGTCCAACATGGTACCCATCAAAAATCCTGATGGGAGGATTTGCATATGCACCGATTTTTGAGATCTAAACAAAGCGAGTCCCAAGGACTATTTCCCCTTGCCTAGCATCGACACATTGGTAGACGCTACAACAGGCCATGAAATGCTTTCCCTCATGGATGGTTTCTTGGGATACAATAAAATTTGTATCAATCTCAAGGACCAACTAAACATGGCGTTCATAATGCCTTGAGGGAAATTTTGTTATAAGGTCATGCCCTTTGGCCTTAAAAATGATGGCGCCACCTACCAATGTGCCATGACATACATCTTCCATGATCACATGCATAAAACTTTGGAAGATTACATGGATGATTTTTTGGCCAAATATTTGTTGCACCCAAATCATCTTGATGACTTAAGAAAGATCCTCGATCGTCTCATTGAGCATAAAGTTAGACTAAACCCCAAGAAGTGCATATTTGGCATCACATCTGGAAAACTCTTGGGTTTCATAGTCTCAAAACAAGGAATCAAGGTGGATCCAAACAAAGTCAAGGAAATCCTTGAAATGCTTCCCCCACCTACCATCAAGCAGCTCAGGAGCCTGTAGGGAAATTTCACGTCAATCAAGTGCTTCATAGCACAGTTATCTAACAAGTGTTGACCCATGAATAAATTATTGCATAAGGGGGTAGCATTTCACTAGGATGATGAATGTCAGTCAGCCTCTGACGACATTAAACAATACTTGGCTTCGTCGCAAGTATTGGCACCTCCTAGACCAGGAGTGCCATTCTACTTATACATATCAAATACTGAGGTGGCATTGGGTGCCACGCTATCCCAAAAAAATGAACTACACAAAGAACAGGCTACTTACTATCTTAGTCGCACCCTAGTCAGTTATGAACTTAACTATGCATATGTCGAGAAGCTATTCTTAGCAATGGTATTTGCTACCAAAAATCTATGCCATGAAATGCTTAGCAATATGACGAATGTTGTGTCTACGAAGAATCCATTACGGTACATGATGAGTCGTACTTATCATAGTAGTCGCACGATGAAATGGATCATGTTGTTGACGGAGTTTGACATCGAATTCATTGGACAAAAGTCCATCAAATGTCAAGTCATCATCGATCAACTAGTAGAGGCTCCTCTCGAAGATGATCAGCCTCAGACCATAGAGCTGCCAGATGATGGGGTCTTCCATGTCTCAAAATCGACAGATTTTGATGAGCCTGAGTCATAGGTAGACATAACCCTATTCTTCGACGGTTCTAAATGTGAGCAAGGGGGTGGCATGGGAATTGTATTCTTCACACCGCAAAGGGCTCCAATACCTCTATCATTTAAATTATATTTCCCATGCACCAACAACAATGCCGAATATGAAGCCTTGCTCATAGGTCTTCAAACAAAAATTGCCATGAACATCAAACTCTTGAACATCTTTGGTTATTCGTTGTTAATTGTTAACCAACTCAAGGGGGTATTCCAATGTAAATGCCCAATTATGTAGGCCTAAAAAGCCCTTGTGGACAAATTCTTGGCAAATATTGAATGGTATGACATCGAGGCACTCCCTCGATCATCGAATAATTTTGCAGATACTATGGCCTCCTTGGGGTCACTAATCCCACAAGACCCTTCTAGTGAAATGACAACCATTTAAGTTAAAACATTATCGCAATCCACGATAGAACGTGCAAGCTCCAACCTAATACTAGGAATCCACCTAATCCAGATTGAACCATCTCAAGATAAGTTCTCTCAAATCCGTGATTGTTTGAATCACGCCAACTGGGGGTCCTTGTTCTCCTAGACCCCTCTTAATAGCAACACAACACTATTATTACAAGTTCTTTCCCGCTCAGATTTTACTAGGGATGAACTACAAGAGGGATTGGCCATTCATACCATCGATGTTTCTGATCAGCAGGATTGGTACACACCCATAAGGGATTACCTCAAGTTAGGTAACCTCCCACTTGGATTGACAAACTTCATGAAAATATCATTTAAATAGAAAGCAGAAAAACATGTCTTGCTATGAGACATTTTGTATCATTAGAGCTATGAAGGAATCCTTCTTCGTTGCTTGGGCCAGCAGGATTCCACTTGGGCGATCACCCAAGAGCACAACAGTACATGCGGTGGCCACTTTAGCGGTATGGACATCACAAAGTGCATTCTCTGCGTGGGCTATTATTGGCAATATTTAGAGCGAGATTGTTGTGCATATGTAAAGAAGTACGTGAAGTATCAACACCATACCAATTTGGCACTCATACTTCTCAGGCCTTGCAACCGATCCAATCGACTTGGCCATTTTCATAGTGGGGCTTAGATCTAATCAAAAATATCTCCCCTGCATCGTCAGGTCATCACACGTTCATCATGACGGCCATAGAGTACTTCACCAAGTGGGTGGAAGCAATTTCGCTTACCTCTACGAATGGAACTCGCGTTGTGGAATTTATTTTACATAACATCATATGTCATTTTGGTATTCCATCCAAGATCATCTCGGATAATGGGACGTCATTCAAGAATAAATATGTGCATGCTTTGACAACAAAGTACAAAATTCAGCACAATTTTTCAACACCCTATTATCCGTAGGCAAATAGGCAAGCAGAGGCATCAAACAAAATGCTAGTCGCTATCCTCAAAAATATGGTCACAGATAGTCATAAGGATTGGCACATTCAAATCCCTCTTGCCCTGTGGGCTTATCGCACTAGCATTCGAACGCCCACTGGGGAAACTCCATTTTTGCTGGTGTATGGCTTCAAGGCAATCATGCCTCTCAAGTTGTAAATACCTTCCCTGTGCATGTCAATGCATGAGTTCATCGATGATGACACTACGCGGTAGGCCTGGTTAGACCAACTTACGTTGCTTTATGAATGATGCATCAATGCTCTCGAGCATTTGCATATCTATCAAGAGCGACTTAAGAAAGCATACAACATGAAAGTTCACCTGAGGGACTTTTAGGTTGGTGACTTGGTCTTAAAAGAGAACCAACAAAATTCTAACTTTTTTCCCCATTTAAGGGACAAGTTCATGGTAAATTGGTTAGGTCCCTATGTAATTGACAGTAAAATAGGACCTGGAACATATCGGCTTGCCTCTCTTGATGGAATCAAGGAACTAGAACCCTTGAACATCAGTCATTTGAGGCCATTCCACATTTAGAGAGAGCCATAGCCCACCCCAAAAGCTCCAAGGATTCCAACAATAGCTTGGTCAAACCCAAAATCTCCAAGGATTCCCACAATCACTTAGTCGACCCTAGAATGCCACAAAGGTATCAATAATCCCTTTTGTAAAACCAAAAAGCTCCAAGGATTCTCACAATCGCTTGGTCAAAACTAAAAATCTCCAAGGATTCTCACAATCACTTGGTCAACCCTCAAAATGCCCCAAAGGTATCAATAATCCCTTTGGTCAAACCAAAAGCTCCAAGGATTCCCACAATTGCTTGGTCAACCTAAAAATGCCCCAAAGGTATCCATAAAACCTTTGGTCAAACCAAAAGCTCCAAGGATTTCCACAATCACTTGGTCAAAAACCAATATTCAAAAACAAACAAAACAATAAAATAATCAAAAATCAAACAACAACAAAATATAATCAAAAATCACAAAAAAAATTGCATCTCAATTCCATGCACACTCGTAAAAATCAAAATACAAAAAAATCCATTGCATTAGGCATCACATCCATCCATTGTATATTTGCTGGTCATACATGTCGCAAACACCATAGACTATAATTAACCGATAATTCCATCATTTTCCACTTTCAATCCATTTTGTAAATACATCCATTCAGAATAACACCATCCACATTTTAGCATAGTCAGTTGTCTCTTAATGAATTTAGGGTTTTCGCCATTCACTGTCTTTAAATTTCTAGCCAAAAACTGTACAAAGTCAGATAGATTTTACAAAGGTAGAGTTTTACTTGGATCATGCCTCGTTACGTAACATCCCTACACAAGTTAAAACACATAAAATAACTCCCAAGTTGTGTGAACATAAGAGAAACCTACAAAGCAGTCTAGGGTACCATAGGTGAAAGGTTAGCCTGTTCATCCCCCTGTGCAAATGGTTCAAGAATGCTAAGAATTGACAAAAGGACAAGCTCTTCCCCATCAATTCCCCCTAATAAATAGTGGTTTTCACCACTAGCAAAAATCCCAATCACCATTGGTCCCCAAAGTCATAAGGATTCGTACTACACGCCCCTGACAAGGATGGGTAGTCATCCCCAAGGCCTAAGATATTAATGCCATTACACAAACATCTCCAATCACCTTTGGTCCCCACATTCATAAGGATTCATACTACATGCCCTTGACAAGGATGGGTAGTCATCCCCAAGGCCTAACAGATCAATGCCCTTACATAATAATATCCCTAATCCCCTTTGGTCCCCAAAGTCACAAGGATTTTTACTACACGTCCTTGAATAGGATGGGTAGTCATCCCCAAGGCCAAAAGGATCAAGGACATTCATAAGATAAAACCCACGAGCTTAAATTTGAAACCTAAAATGCAAAAGTAAATAATAGTGGTTATCACAACTATTCAAAACCCTTGCTCAAAAAGAAAAACAAAACAAAAAAATAAATTAAATAGTGATTTTCATCACTATGCATGAGAGCAAGTTTCCCAACAAGTTGAGCAACTGAATAACTCTTGAGCTTGAATCCTTGGAATTCTCAGCATTCGAAACACCATCTAGGTGATCCTCATTATAGGTTTGGTGGACAGCTTACCTGACAATGGCAGTATCCTAAACACGTGAGGATATGTCTATCACATTAAATTTGCATGTGAGTAGATCAATGTTTGCATGTGGATGAGCTAGCTTATGGTCCCTTAGATTGTCCCATGGATCAATCTTACTAAATACAACAATAGAGTTAGTGGAGCTAATTAGGTGATCCTCAGTATAGGTTTGGTTGAAAGCCTATCTAGCATTGGCGATATCCTGAAAAATACCACATAAACAAAAAAAATTGCACACACAGGGATGTGAAATAACTTGGTCAAACTCAAGTCTGATTTATACCTTGTTCAAAAAGCTTGCGAGATAAATGTATAGTCTTGGCTAGTTGGTTAAAACATCTGAATCTCAGAAAACCTTAACTACATTTTAAAACAACTGGTACATTTCACTACTTACATCACCATCAAAAAATACGAAAAATACCAAACCAAAATTACCACATGCAAAGTCATTCCACCAAGCAATCACATCATACAAAAAACCAGTAACTCCTGTACAGTCTATGGTGCCATCAACAAGTTACCAACAAATCATTTCATTCATTCCATATGCATACATAATATCATTAGAAACATTGCATTCATGATAACACATGCATACATCATCATAAATAAATATACATAAATAGAAAAAATAAATCATAAGTGTATAACCAAAAAGAAAATTCATGTATATATATATCATCAAAATGCATGTAGGCTACAATAAGTTAGTCCTCTGACCTAGCAAAAACAAAGCAAAATCTCAAAAACCCCAAGCCTAGGGCATCAAACACCATGATCACGTAGGATCGGTGCGACGGGAACTACCCCACGTGGTGTGGGTCCTATGCGACCTCTCAAGGCGGTTGCTGCTAGTCCCTACATTATACCCACTAGTGCCCCCCTCATCCAGCCACCTACAATGAGATGATGCTGACTACTCAATATTGCTGTCTCTCATCTGATGTAAATACCCACCTCTAGGGAGCTCAGGTAACCATCCACTAAGGTGGATAATCTCTACCTCCAAATCCATCTTGTGTTGAAACCAATTCACCTCTCACCGATGGTACGTAGCCACTACATCATCACACTGTGTAAAATGAGTTCATAGGAGATCCCTCTCCCACACAACATTTGTGTCCCCATATTGTCAATGGTATGCAGCAAATGTGTTCTCTCACTCTGCCAACTGAGTCCGTAGGAGATCCCTCTCCTGCAAAGCCTCCCCAAGCTCCTTGTCCTATCTTTGAAGTAGATCCTCCAATCGTGCTATCTCAGTGTGATCCCTCACCTCCACAACCTTCGAGATATCCTGGTGCATAGGCATATCCGGTACTACGGGTTTCTTTAGCTCCCACTTCTCTAGGATGTCCTGCATATCTGGCTGCTCTAAAATCCTAAAATCATCCCCCCCAAAGCTGTCAACCTCCACCATGTCTGAATCCTTGAGTAGAGCTCCCTAACCCTCTCCCGATGCCTTTGCACCCTCACCACCTATTGCTGCCACCTATGGACCCCCTAAAGGCCCCTCACCTCGCCACTACTGCAATGTCCACCACTGGTCATACTCAGCAGTTACCTTGACATTGCCCACATTAGGGACATTGATCATAGGATCCAAATCCTCACCAAATGACTTGATGATCAGCCAGGAAATATTCCTCTCATCACCTCAACACCGATAGATCAAGGGCTCACTAGGAAATCCCTGGTGTACCCCAAACTATCATGTCACTCGAATGTATGGGAAGTACTCCTGATCGGTCTTGTGCTTCCCAATCAGTCATATCCCCTATGCACCCATCGAAGCCACTCTTCAGCCTCAAGCCAGGATGGACAGTCTAGGTATGGGTGCCAGAATACCTCCCCTGGAGCAAGCCGAGAGAAGGTATCAGCATAGTGCCCTACGAAACCTTCCCACCATCGACTTTGCCCCTGCTCCTCAGATCGCCACCACAGAGCCGTATACCCTATCTCTCTGTCCACCATCTCTACCCGAGTAGTCCATGGCAAACCCTATGGTTGCTCCATAGCTATGTGCTACCACCCCCAACACTACAACAGGTAGTTGCACCCAATCCCCTTCTACCTCCGATAGCAGACCTCGTACAACTCATCATAAATCTATGCCAGAAGCATCTATCCCCACCTCATAATCAAAGGTGCCTCCATCAGGTACTCAACCAATCTGAATAGTACCTCTAGTAGGTTCCATGGGAACCTCATGCCTAAGGATTCAGGCATCAACATGTTTGATATGAGGGTCATTAGTAATGCATGCCTCACCCCCATCACGCCCCTCTTTAGCCACCATCGCACTAAGATACCACCAATCAGGCAATATCCCTTTGCTCGCTCCATAAAACTATTCACCTCCATCTCCACTCCATGCCCAAAACACCGTGTCAGCACAGTCGTCCATTGATCATGTGGTATAGTCCGAATCGACAGCCCGTCTATCAAAATTCATAGAATCTGATAGACATCCTCTAACATCATCGTCATCTCCCCTGTTGGGAGATGAAAGGTATTAGTCCAGGGATTTCACAAGTTGATCAGGGTCGTCAGATAGGCCGGATACCCCACCACAGGCTCTAGCTGAGTCACCTTCTTGATCCCAAGGGCATCAAGCTACAATCAATCAGCCACAGTCAGAGCCTCCCATGCTTCAAAGAAAATCGTAGGCACACGGTACCGGCTCTTCACAACCTACAAAAGAAAACAAAACAAAAACATTAAAACATGAAAAAATAAAACAAAAAAATGTACAACACTACTACAAACATACACACTGTCTAAATACAAAAACATTTCATCAATGTACAGTACGAACACAAAAAAAAAAGAACACACAAAGTCAAAAAAGTATCGTGACACCCTTTCTCTTCGGCCGCGATTTTGTAACATGTCGCGATATCGCGACACTTTTCCTCTTCGGCCTCGATGATGTAGCTTGTCGCGATATCCTGACACTTTTTCTCTTCGGTCGTGATTTTGCATCATGTCGCGATGTCGCAACATCTTTTCTCTTCGACCGTGATTTTGCAACATGTCGCGATATCGTGACATTTCTTCTCTTTGACCACGATTTTGCAACATGTCACGATATCGCGACACTTTTTCCCTTCGACCGTGTTTTTGCTTCATGTCGTGATGTCGCAAAACTTTTTCTTCTTCGACCGCGATGACGCTGCTTGTCATAATTTCGTGACACTTCTTCTCTTCTGGCACCAACCTTGTAACTTGTCACGATATCGCGACACTCCTTTTCTGGTAGCAACCTTGCAACATGTCGCAATATCGTGACACTTTCTCTCCTTCGGCTCCAATGCTGCTCCTTATTGCGATTTCGCGACATCTCTTCCTCCTTTGGTTGCAACAGTGCATCATGTCATGATTTTGCGACATCTTTTCCACACTAGTCGCGATATTGCGACACCTTTCCTCGTGTGGTGTTTTGTTTTTTCTTTGATATTTAGCTCTTGGGACTCCTCAATCGGTTTGGAAAACATGTAAAAACCTCTTGTACAAGGTTCAGGGACCTTTCAACACCCTTTCAACCAATAAAAAAAAACATATTTGTCAGATCCTAGGGTTTTTAACTCTAAGTTCAAACTAATAAATAACTGACAAACTAAAAAAATTCACAAACAAATTTGTCAGTACCTAGGGTTTTTAACTCTAGTTCAAACTGATAAATAACAAAAAATTCACAAACAAATTTGTCAGTACCTAGGGTTTTTAACTCTAGTTCAAAATGATAAATAACAAAAAAATTCACAAACAAATTTGTCAGTACCTAGGGTTTTTAACTCTAGTTCAAACTGATAAATAACAAAAAAAAAAAAAATTACACAAAACAATTAACCTAGGGTTTTCATCCTAGTCTAAACTGAAAAAAAAAGCAAAACAAAAATAAACAGTTAACCTAGTCTAAACTGACCAAAAAAACAAAAAACACACAAATAGTTAACCTAGGGTTTTCATCCTAGTCTAAACTGACAAAACAAAACACAAAATACAAAAAACAATTAACCTAGGGTTTTCATCCTAGTTTAAACTGACAAAAAAAATAAAATAATAGTAAACATTTAACCTAGGGTTTTCTTTCTAACTCTAGTGTAAACCAAAAACAAACAAAAAAATTCAAAAACAAATTGTCAATACCTAGGGTTTTAACTCTAGTCTTAAACTAAATTAAAAAAACAAACAAAAAGATTCAAAAACAAATTGTCAGTACCTAGGGTTTTCACTCTAGTCTTAAAATTGATAAATAAAAAAAAACAAACAAATAAAAAAAACATTTGTCAGTTCGTAGGGTTTGTTTAACTCTAGTTCAAACTGATAAATTAAAAAAAACATTTTTCAGTTCCTAGTGTTTGTTTAACTCTAGTTCAAACTGATAAATTAAAAAAAACAAACAAAAAATTCAAAAACAAATTGTCAGTACCTAGGTTTTTAACTCTAGTATTAAAATGATATATAAAAAACAAACAAACAAATAAAAAAAAAACTTTTGTCAGTTCCTAGGATTTGTGTAACTCTAGTTCAAACTGATAAATTAAAAAAACAAACAAAAAATTCAAAAACAAATTGTCAGTACCTAAGGTTTTAACTCTAGTCTTAAACTGATTTTTAAAAAACAAACAAACAAACAAAAAAAAAACATTTGTCAATTCCTAGGTTTTGTGTAACTTTAGTTCAAAATGATAAATTAAAAAAACAAACAAAAAAATTCAAAATCAAATTTGTCAGTTCCTAGGGTTTTTAACTCTAGTTCAAACTGATAAATTCAAAAAAAATACAAAAATCAAACAAAATCACAACTAGGGTTTCTAACTCTAGTTAAACAACAATACAAATTTTACCCTAGGGTTTTCATTTTACTGTAACTCTAAAAATACAACATTCAATAAAAGTTTTCAGTTCCTAGGGTTTAACATTCGTCTAAAACTGATAAACAACAGAAAACAACATAAAAACATTTTTTTATGCTAAGTTTTCAATCTTAGTTTAACCTAGGGTTTTATTTTTAGCTTAAAAACAAAAAAAAACAAATTCACACACACAACACACATTTAACTAGGGTATTCATTTTTAATTTGAACAACAAAATACAAAAAAAATAAAAACGAATTGCGGTTTTAAAACTGTAAACACAAACCAATATACAGAGGAGGATCACTTACCAGTAAAATCATGGTGTCTGAGAAATTTGGCAGCGCTCTGCTACACGAACTCGACCTTCTCCTCCTCACAGCTCTCAAACGCCAGGAAAAACAAATGCAAATGAGCCGAAAACCTAGTTTTGGCCCTTAAATAGGATTTTAGGCTTGTATTTGTTCCCCCTGGGACGAGCACTCTAGTTAGCGCTCATCCCACCCTAGAACGATTACAAAACTGGTATTCATCTCGCCTTGGGATGATTACAAAACTGGTATTCATCCCACCTTGGGACGATTACAGAGCAAGAAATTCAAAAACTGCACCAAAATGCACAAAAAATAACAATAAACTTGTCGATTAAAGGGGCCTTTGCGCTTGTGATTCTTGGCATGAAAAACTGACGTTGGGGTCACAAATCCTCACTATCCTACTCCCTAATAAGGCTATCATAGCCGGACCACTCCATGAGAAGATGGATTTTTGAGAATTTCATCCCCAAAAGGCGTCACAAAAAGGGTCAAAACCCAACCAAAAATAGCAATAACATTACCGAAAGATGGTGCTTTTGCGCTTGACCTTATTGGCATACAAAATAGATGTTGGGGTCATAAATTGTCAGTATCCTACTCCCTAAGAAGTCTATCATAGCCGTACTGCTCCATGGGAAGATAGATTTTCAAGAATTTCATCCCCAAACGACATCACAAAAAGGGTCAAAACCCAACCAAAAATAGCAATAACATTGCCGAAAGATGGTGCTTTTGTTCTTGAGCTTCTTGGCATACAAAATAGATGTTGGAGTCACAAATTGTCACTATACTACTCCCTAAGAAGCTATCATAGTCGGACCACTCCAGAGGAAGACGAATTTTCGATAATTTCATCCCCAAATGGCGTCACAAAAAGGGTCAAAACCCAACCAAAAATATCAATAACATTGCCGAAAGACGATGCTTTTGCACCTGAACTTCTTGGAATACAAAATAGATTTTGGGGTCACAAATTGTCATTATCCTACTTCCTAATAAGGCTACCATAGTTGGACCTCTCCACGGGAGGACACATTTTTGACAATTTCAGCTCCAAAATGCATCACAAAAAGGGTTCAAACCCACTAAAAACAGGTCAAAATGTTTGAAAATTGCATAAGCATTCAATGCAAAAAAACTGAAGGCACCCTTACCTAAGTCATATTTGTTCAAGAGACTCGTCACTTTTCTCATGTTGGTCATTCCCTCATCAATTCGTCACTTGAGGGGGTAGTCACACTTAGTCACCAATCAACAAAAACACACCCAATCAAGGAACTGGCATGCATTCAAAGGATAATTGACAAAGACAATTGTGCCCCTACTTGGGGTAGCAAACAAGCAATTATCATAAGATGATCAAACACTTGGCATTCTAGAATCATGAACTCAAGGTTCCCACAGATAAAAGGTTGCACCCTTTGCCTATTCATGACTGAACAATGTCCAAGATCAAGTAACACCTCATCAAAAAATGTTAACACTTGAATTAAGCTCCTTAGCTCTTCATAAGAAAGGATTCAATAATGCGTGCCCTTTCCATACTTGGGGCATCAAAATTTGGTTAGGTTTACTAAGAAACCCTAATTATTAGTGCTTTGGTTATCTATTTTTTCTTAGCACTGCGCCATGCACGGTGCATCCCAAAAAGGGGCATCTGTAGACACCAAAACAGCACCAATCTGATTATGTGACAACAAGCACTGATCAAATTGACATACATAGCCCCTAGGGCAGCCTCAATAGGTTAAAAAATGGTCCTAACCACTCCCATAGTAGTTTTGGAAGGTCAAAGGTCAATTTGGCACCTTTTTAGCACTTTTCTCCCTACTCATCCCACTTGGGACATTTACAAACTGGTATTCATCCCACCCTGGGACGATTAGCAGTATTTGCTCCAGGGTGGGACGAATAGCAGGTTTGAATGGCAAAATTCAAACCTCGATAGGTCTGCCACTTAACTGCAACTTCAGGACATGCAATTGCGAGGAACAACTTCAAATCAGAGAGAGAGACTTTAGTCATGCATGCCTTGATTTTTTGAGGTCTCATACAAGGAGACTCTAAATCAGGGAAGAATATTTTCTCCCAAAATAGGACAAAAAACTCAAGTGGCACCCTCACATACGCATTCAAAGAGAGATACCCTAGGTCTATAAATTGGTGAGTCTTCTCACCCCAAAAAAAAAGAGAGAAGGAGAATTTGGAGCAATGAAGTGTTGTCGAATTACATCCTCACCCATCGTTTGTGCTTTTACATCCTTGATTTCTCTTTTGGAAGGGAGGTTATTGGGTGATTATTGGAAGCGCAATCTGGATCCAAACCTAAACATTTGGCCACAATATCCCACAAAATTTGCTGACATAACCCCATAAGAGGTTTTGGACCCATCCTAAGTGGATTGGTTCCGAAACCAGGTCCCAAATGATGGGCGTCCTGCCCCCGGGTGCCCCCCACACTGTTGTAGTTCTAATCGCCCCACCCTAGAGTGATTAGAAATCTATGGCATATTTCTTTGACTTTTCTTTTGCATTTTATTATAGGTCACTTACATATGCTGTCATTTAAATTTCATGTGATTCTGACAAGTTTTGATCATGCTTTTGTTATTTCCTGCTTTTGCTAACATACAGGGAGCATCATCAGATATAGGATGGTAGAGGCTGAATTGGCAAAATATGACCATCTGGGTCATCACAAAATACCCATTTTTACCTAACCCTAGCTTGGCAGGTGATTTGGAGGCTTCTAGACCAGAAATTTAGGAAGTGGCTTTCAGAAAGGTTATGACAGTCCTAATCGTCCCACCCCAGAGTGATTAGAAATATGTGCAAGATTTTTGGACTGTTCCTTTTACAGTGGCTTCCTGGTAATGTCTTATTGCTTCTGTCAAATTTTTATCTCATTCTAATGTGTTTCAGTTACCGTTTTAATAATTTTATGCATGCACTGATCGCAAGCCTTGGGGATCGCATGTTTCTCTCCATCCGCAGGTGCTACTAATCATTTTTTGTTTCTCTGAACATAGGATATCGATACTAGAGGGGCAAAAAGTAACCATAGACATATTCACATAAGCGGCAGTGAAATTTGGTCCACCCATTTTCAATGTGGGCACGTGGAAGATTTCAAAGGGGAATATCATCCATGGTGTAATCAAAATATGTCCAACGCTCCTAGCCCCTAAAAAGGGAGGAGATGTATTGTAACATGATTTGGAGCAAATTAATAGAATAAAGGGCCACACTTTTACACTTGCTTTTAATCTCGTTTCAATTTGTTGTTTTTCCTTCTTTTCATGCATTCTCGTTCGTAGGACTTAGCGTTGCATTTTCCCTTCAGTTTTGCTTTCGTATCCTTGTGCTTTCTGATAATAAATAAAATAAGTGTGTCTTCAATAGTTATAAATATGATGTAAAAGGCTAAAAAATTTGAAATCAATTAACTAGAATAATTGTTTATAGACATGATGTGTTCTTCAAAGAATTTAAAAGTGCTCCCAAATGGGAAGAACAACTAGGAAACGAAGAACTAGAAAATGCGTAATTTTACTTCATAAATGAATAATATGATTCAATAGAAGATAAATTCAAGAAATAAGGAAACAAAAATGGTATGATTCACCTTATTTTCATTTAACTTTTGTTTAATCTATTACTAATTATGATCCTAGAACTACTAGTGAGGTGGTTTATACAAAGGATGGTAAATTTTGGAAGGCCATGGTTGATGAGATTAAATATTTAGACAAAAATGAGACATGGGATTTGTGAAATTGCCTACTAGAATAAAACCAATTGATAATAAATAGATATTTAGGAAGAAGTTTAATGTAGAAGGTAAAATCAAAAAGTACAAAGTTTTTTTGGTAGCAAAGGGATATTCCTAGGTAAATGGAATTGATTTTGGTGAGATTTTATCCTCTATTGCTAAACTAACTTCTATTATATTTCTTTTATCTATTATTATTTCATTTGACCTAAAATTAGAGCAAATGGATGTGAAGATAACATTTCTACATGGGGATCTAGAAGAAGAAATCTATATGTCTCTTGATATGCATGTTGAAGAAATATCTAAACAATCTATAACAATCATCTAGAATGTGATATCAAAATTTTGATACTTATGTATTAGGACTTAGTTTTTCATGAAGTAAAGTTGATCACTATGTGGACATAAAATAGGTTGGTGATCACATTATTACTGTTGCATTATGTTGATGAAATGTTAATTGAAAATGATAGGAAAATAATCCAAGATTTTAAGTCTCAATTGTCATCTGAATTTGATATGAAGGATCTTGGTTCTACAAATTTTATCTCAGCCATGCAAATTGAGAGGGATTGATCAAATAAGATAATTTGGTTGAATAACAAAAAAATATTTAGATAATATTAAGGATATTTAATATGCATGATTGTAAACTAGTCAAGACTCCCATTCCTTTAACTGAAAAGCTATTTGTAGAATAATATCCAAATATAGAAGAAGGGGAAGAGGAAATATCTCGTGTTCCTTATGCAAGTGTTGTTTTGAGTTTGATGTATGCCTGGTTATGTGCTATATGAAACATTACCCATACAATGGGATATTTTATTAGATATATGTCAAAACTAGGAAAAGAATATTGGACTATTGTAAAGCAAATTTTTAGATATTTATGTGGCATAATAATATTATGCAATCTATAATTAAGCAAGGCCTAAACCAAACAAAGTATTTAATGTACAAGGTTTTATTTATGTAGATTGCAATGGAGATCTTGATCATTGAAGATCCACGACTGGTTTTGTATTTCACTTGTTTGGCGGAGTAGTAAGCTAGATAGGCAAGAGGAATCATTATGGTTATAAAGACTATGAGCTTATCTTGGGTTCTCACATGGAGTTGTAAGGATAAATTGTGATATTCAAAGTGTAATCTAGCTAGCAAATAACTTTTCTTATCATTCTAAGGCAAAGCATATTGTAGTACAATACCATTTTATTAGAGATATAGTAAAATACAAGAAGGGGTCATAAGAGAAAATTGATACTCTAAAATATATTATAGATTCACTAATTAAGATTATGAGTATTGAGAAGTTTTATTTTTATAGGGAGACAATAGGATTAGCTACCCCAGGTAGATGAATTTGTGATTTTTATAGGCTCCACTGTAAAGTATTCAACAAGTGGTATATTATTGGATGTGTTCTATCCTTTGCACAAAAAACGTTAAGGGGTATTATTTTTTGGGTAGTATCCTTAATTAGCAAGTATTGTTGGTTTTAATCCAATGTATTACTTTAGATACTAAAATCATGTAAATATGATTAGACTACCAAGACACGCTCTTATCAACAACATATGACCTCCTTGGGCAAGCCTTAGGGGTTAAATAATGGCCCTTAACACTTTTGGGAAGTTTTGGGCCATGCAACCATGGTAGTCCCACTCTAGGACAACCACCAGTTCATGGTCATCCCACTTAGGGATGGCTATCCATGGCCATATCTAGGTGGGGTGACCACCAATAGCCACTCCTGGGTAGGACGGCCAAGCCCCTAGACTCTCAAAAAGTTAAGGGCAGGATAAATGGTAATCAAATTCTACCATTTATCCCACCCATTGATTTATGATAGATTGAGGGCACATCAATTCAATCACAAGCTACAAATTGGAGGCCCAAATTGGAGGTTTCTCCTTCCCTATGCATGACAAGGTTTTGACAAATGGTGACACTTGTCTCGCATGGCCAAACTTACCCATTCAACCTTGTGCTTTCTTGAGCTATAAAATGGATCTAATCCACCCAATTAAAAAAAAATAGTTTTTTTCAATAGTTAAAAATGAAGTGATATCGATATTCTATCCCCTTTTCACCATGTTTTTTCCATTGAAATATCCATCAATCGAATGAGGTTACCAAGTGATCCCAAATATCCAAATTCATTTCAAAACACACCTATTTTAGTTAATTATATCACAAACTTTAATGAAAACACCCCTAGAAATAGTTTAAACCAGATCCCAAAATAATTGGAGGTAAAAACCACCATGTTTGATGGTCAGCCCACCTTGGGGTGGTTAACAGTCCCAATTGGAACACCTAAGGAAGGCCATGGGTTCTGCATCTAATTTCCTTTATGTTTTAGCATAGATCATTTCTAGAGTAGAATATATGCATTATACTAAGTTTTGCCATCATTTTGAGTAGTTTTGTGCCTTCTATTATGTTTTTAACTTTTTATATTCACTATTGCATGCATCCCTTCGATTTCATTTCAATATACATATGCTACTATCAAATTTGAGTTCTTTTGTGTAGATATCGATATTTTAGCGTGCAAGGAAAAAGCTACAAGTTCGAATATAGATAGAACATTGCAATGGTATTAAAAACCCACTCTTCAATTCATGAGTGCAAAGAAGACCTTGAAGCACATCTGAGTCATTGGAAGGATTATATCCTTTGACACCTTGTAATGATTGTATCAATTCAGAACCCTCAATGGGATGCATTGTAACCATAAATTTGACAAGATGATAAATATAAAAGGACCCATTCCTTATATACATTCTTATCATGTTTACATTAAATGTCACTTTTTAATGCTTAAATAAATAGGTGCAACTTATTTCCCTTTGCTATATGTGTCGTTTTTTTTCTTTATAGTGGCAATCACAGTGGGACGCTTATCTCATTTAATTTAGTAAGTTTTAAGTTTATTTTTACCATTGAAATGTTGCAAGTTTTGGTCATGATGGCATGAAATGATCCCTAATTTCATAATTGGAACACATAGGTATGGCCATGGTAGTCGCCCCACCTTGGGATGATCCTCAAATTGGTATTCCCACCTATGGATGCCCACCAAACAGGGAGCTTGCAACTCAAATTGATAGAAACAGCAGCAAACTTAGGCTTTCAAGATTAGTATCTTGATGTTATTTTGCATCTTTGCTATTTAGATAAAGTTAGATTTAACTTTTATTTCTTTCTCTTGTTTGTTTGAAAAGTAGATATTGCTTTTATTAATCTCAAAAACAACAAAAATATGGAAAATAGGAAAATATCCAAGTAAGAATGCATTTGTGTGGTTTGAATTCTTGTGACCTAACTAATGGTTAGATTGCTATATAGGGAATGCATTTTGTAGGTTCAATAATTTATTCAATACTTTTGAAAGTAAAATATTATTTTGCATTTAGTGAAGTTATCATTGAGTGATATTTTATTTTTACTTTTTTCATATAAAATGAACCACACACCACGTCTTACATTAAACATTAGGGAGTTGGACTTCATACCCAACACCTAATAAATACCAATGATGGATTTCATCACCACCTTTTTGTCTTACACATTGTGATTTTTGAACCTATTCGTGGCCAAGGCTAGCTCCAAGAACTATCATATCCATGGAATATAACATGCGCACCTCTTTAGAGGGTGTATTGTAGACCATGGTGTGCTGGTTAAGGACCGGTAGGACTTGTAATACCTCATTGGATATGGGATTCATATCTATATTTTGGTGTGTGCAAGTATACAGGTGAAATCCTTTTAACATTGAGAATATCATCCAATAAATTCAAAATACTTGAAAAGAGATTTTTTTTGCAAACAATAAATTAAAAATACACCAAACAATTTTAGGGAATGCATATAAAATATTTAAAAGAGATAAACACTTGTATTATTGTGTGTTGCATCATTAAAATTGGTAAAAGAGATAATCATGTAGGGTTTGTAATAAAGTATCTATGGTATGCACATGCATCTAATCCCATTCAAGGGCTAAAACTATGGAGAATAGGCAAGGAGACATACCATCATTGATTTAGCCCTAAGGATACAATTATACCTCCTTGGTGGCCTCCAATTCACTCAAGTCCTAAAATTTTAAATAAATAATCTAACCTACAAGGAAACCCTATGTGGGATACCCCTGTAGGTCTTGGTCCTAATCAGAGAATATAATTTCTAGATATAAACACTTCACATGCCTTCTATCAAGAATGATAACTATTCATTGAGGCACAAACAAATAAAGCAATACCACACATTTGCATACCTTCTCAGTCTACCTTACGCACATATGTGCAAGATCAATATTACTCACCATGGTCAAGGAAAAATGATCAAAATACGCCCTTAAACCACCCTAATATGTCTCAAAAACATAATTACTAAGATGAGTACGATAATCATCATCCAATGTGAGAAAATTCAGCGCTTTCCTTCCTCATTTATGAAGGAAGACCCAATGAGAATCTTGATTATCCTCGATGTCATTATTCCATACAAGCATGATATGTTTTTGTTTTAGTTGAGTATAAAGAATATTTATTTAGGACTGAGCCTCAAGTGAACACAACCTTTATCAATTGAGGGAAACTCATAGTCGATATTTTAGATTCTCTTGAATAATATAGGCCCAATGGCAATACTACAAGGGCTAATAGACCTCACGTTACTGATTAGATAAATCAAGTTAAAGATATTCTGACCACCAAAATCAATTCAATCAACTTTGATTGGATAAAAAATGCTTGGATCACCAATATCAGTTAGAAAATCAAAGAATTGAACAAAAAACCCATGATCTATTTTAGGAGACATTACGCAATGGGATCCCTACCCAAAGTACTCATAGAAATGGGGTTCATTAGAGGTAACCTATGTTTAATAAAAATAGGCTTCCTAGGCCTAACCAAATGTTACCTCTTCGACCTCCTAGGTCTAATCAGGACTTGCCTCCCAGGCCAAACATACATCACCTTTCACAAGTGTTTGTTCCTCCTTGTAGTCCAATTTAGAAAACACCTTACAGAGCTTGCAATGATCTTGTGCAAGAAGAGGAATATCTAGAAGCACCTTATGGAGGTATGGTTTATGACTCTCAACCACCACACCATATTATTTGCATTCCTTACCCTCCCTCACATGGGCCAAAAAAAATAAGGAGAGATCAAACTCTCTAATGCATATAAAGCATTGTTGGAATGGATGGAAACAATAGAATAAAAAACCTCTAGGTTCAGGCTTCAAAATCCTAATTTTCACCAGCTTCGCAGTCAACCACTTCACCCATCAATACCTTCCCCTCCATACCGAGAGCATTTAAAAATACCCAAGCTAGATATATTTAAAGGAGAGGAAGATGCACGGGAGCATGTTACTAGGTTTATGAATCAATGCTTCTGTATCCAGGATAATGATGTCTTACTTCTAAGGAATTTTTTGATTACCCTCTCTAGCCTGACCATAGAGTGGTACAATCAACTCCCAAGGTAGTGTCCATAGATTTGAAAAATTTGTAGACACATTCCTGGAACATTTCACTTTTAATACTAATTAAAATGTAACTTTTACAGACCTCACGGGGTTAAAATAGTACAATGATAGGTCAATCACGAATTATGGTAATAGGTCATGAATGCTTCTTTGCTAAGCTACCATACCTTCTACCAGTATTTGAGTTGACTCACATATTTTACTAGATTTTTTAAAATCCAATTTAATTATTTCTACAACTTCAATAATACCAAACTCTTGAAGATGCTCTAGCATAGGCTAGAACAATTGAAGAAATCAAAATTCAATAGTATAAAATTATAAAACCCCATAAAAAGAAGTGGAATAAGAACACAAAAGACAATCGAACACAACCAAAACTAGCAATAGTTAATCAAATTACCATTAGCATTACAGGTCTTGTACAACCAACGTTACCTTAGAAGGTTAACTATCAGGTCCAATGTCCTCCTACAAACTAAAATAATAATACTCAGATGAATCAAGGTCAAAACTAGCAATGTCATCCCCCTCAATAATTTATGGCCTTCATTGAGTGTATGGATTCCCTATTCAATCATCTATGTGTGGCCAAAGTAATTACTCAACTACATATCTAGCATGTGGATATGAATAAACCAAATTCCATGAGATATCGTGAAAATCTATATTGCAAGTACCATAGGTAGAATGGGTGTGACATGCAAATGGGTTACTCATTCAAACACCTAGTAAAAGACATGATTTATAGAAATGATCTTCATGTTGATAACCCTATTGCAAAAAATAATAAATAGATGGATATCTTTACATTCCCATTGCCCACTCATGAGATCTAGGTAAATCAAGTGAATAAGATAAACAAGGTCCATACGACACCCTCTTAACAAGGGTTCATCAAGAATATTAACATCATGAAAAGGAATAGGTGTTATCCAAATCAAGTTGCGCCACTTGTAGATTCAAACGATATTACCTCCATGTCATAGCCTCTACCATATCTATTGAAAAACCCTTCATTTCATCTAGTGGTCACCATAAATATTAAACTTGTTCAAATCTTATTAACAACATCCACATAACTCTCTATCTACGAGCTTATCCAATAGTCTCCAGCTCATAAAGAAGCTCTTATGGAGATCCTTAAGTTGATTTAACAACAACCCTAGAAGTCTAAATCCTTTATCAATTTTGTGGCACACATTTAGTAGTGCAAAGAGCCAGTAATCACATTTCATGAATATGAACTCAAACCAATATCAAATTATGGGGTTGATCCTCCCTTACACATAATTGCACATGTAAATGGAACACCTTACAAAAGAGTTCTAATTGATATTGGTTCTTCAAGCAACATCATTACCATGAGTGCTCTTCAACATCTAGGTCTTCTAGCATCACACATTATTGCATCCACATATACGCTCTGAGCATTCAATGATACTCTATGCTCAACGGTTGGCACTATAGTCTTACCTATTCAGGTGGGATGCAAAACCATGCCAATGTTGTGTCACATATTAGAGGGTGTAATGGCCTATAATATTTTGTTGGGAAGACCCTAGATTAAGGATATGAAGTGTGTGCTATCCATAATTCACCAATATTTGAAGTACACTCACAAATGGCAAGTACATGTTGTCTCTACAGACCTTGAGCTCTTAAAATACTACAACTTGGTATATCTCATTCCCGAGTTGACCTTACCATAAACTCATTTAAAATTCCAATAAAATACATCCATTAAAGGTCTGACATCATCATTGTAGCATTCCATTGATCCATTAACATATTCTTCTATACCATCCTCATAATTAACACCTTCAGATATACCCTCATCATCGTCAAATCCTCCACAAAGGAACATGTTGAAGAGGCCTATTAATGAGATCCCTCCAATCATCTCTACCATTTCCACAAAATAAATTCATAGTCTAGCATATGAGGAACCACCTCATGAGGTAAGCATTGATTCATTTCAATCCTCACTTTAATCTTCTCAATTGTCATCATCACAAGTCACAATCCATCTGGATACTACTGGCTTAGGAGAATACCTAGTAAGGAATATTACAACTTCAACCATTGATATAGTATAAAATATGGGATGACATCACCTTCCCATAGGTACCATCGTACCGCTAGGCATACCTCCCAATAAAATGAACTTCATATATGAGATTATTGAATATGGCATGGAACCATATCCTCAATAATACAAGGATGAAGAACTCTTTTTCGAGGATATCAATTATATGTCAAATATTAACTATGCCATGTGATATCTCCATAGTTGCCATTAACATGGCTATGGTTTGGGTTTGTATGAACAAGATACTTGCATTCCTTGCCAACTACAATATCAAATGCCATATGATAAATATATATTTGGACACAACAAGCCTATGCCTCTTGATGTCCTCACAGATGGCTTAAAGCACTTGGGTTTGAATTATAAGGATGAGTTTGTACATGATCCTTACGCTAATCCTAATCATGTGCACTCTTTGGGAGATTATTTTACCATAACTATGATAGATCAAAGGATATATCATGATTTCACCCAATCCTATGAAGAAGGTGAAGGTTTTCATACTCTTCCATATGACAATGAGAAAGAGGGTCAAGATCCCACTTATGAATGGACAACTGATAAGGAATCAGATTATGACATAGTACCTATTAACTCCCTGAGTTAAAATAAAGAATACAAACACATCATCCAATTGGATGATGAAGAAGAATTCTATTTGCATATGTTCCCATTACCACATCCCATCTAATGATAGCTTATACCATTCGAGGAGCAGTCTCGCCTCCTTCCACATAGACCACCTTCGATCATTCTACCTCCATCATGACCACCTATACAATTCTTGCGATAACCTATTGTCAATAGACTGAAGAACACAATCTTATACTAAGAAGGGGGGTGCATAGTATAAGACCACCTTTTTACTTTTCTTTCCAAATCAATATTATGCAATGTATAGATTTTAATATCAACAGTAGTAATCAAATTAATATACAAAACACCACACACAATAGAGACACCACAATTTATGTGGTTCACCCAATGTTTCCTACTCCACAAAGATAATATTTCACTAAAATTTTCTCAATCAATATATTGGGAATCCTTTGCATACAATGTTTATGGAACTCTATCCAAATGAGATGTTGATCCCCTAAATCGAGTTTGTGTATCTCTATCCATAGGATAACTCCTTCTCCTCTACTATGGTTGGTGATCCTCTAGAAGACTACTACCTCCACTACATTGGATTATGGATATCTCTCCATTGAAGACTCTTGTCCCCACTTAAAAGACCTATCCTCACTACCCTGGCTGATGGATCTCTATCTACTAGAGACTGTCCTCTTTGCTCTGTCACCTCCAAAGCTCTATCTCAAATCTACACTAAACATAGTCCTTCGGTCTAGCACAAATCTTCTCAATCTCTATCTCTGGTCTGGCACAAACTTGTCCTCAAATCTGCATCAAAATCTACTCCACAAGTCTACATGTAAATTTCTTAAATCTACTCAACAAGTCCACTTAGAAATTGCTCAAATCTTCTCAACAAGTCCACTCAAAACTTTGCTCAAATCTGCTCAACAAGTCCACTCAGAACTTGCTCAAATCTGCTCAACAAGTCCACTTAGAACTTGCTCAAATTTGCTCAACAATTCATCCTAGAAGATTTATACCTTGCCAAAAAGTGTTGCATGGTTAATATATAACTTTTGAATAGTTCAATAGAGTATTTGAATCTTATGAAAAATTCAAGGACATTATATAACATCTTACTATTCATTCCATTCCATACTATTTTATCAATTTCTTGTTAGTTCATATTTTCACAGTCCATTACATAATATTATCATAATTTTAAAAGTAAATCAATGAATTTAATATAGTCTATGGTGGTAGCATCTAGTGTCTCACATAGTATTCATAATTCATCCATACAAATTAATAAATCATCCATTTCATTATGCATACACACATATACATATAAACTAACATCATATTACAATACATGCATCCATGATAAGCATCCATAAAAGCATCTGTAAAGTAAACATAAATATTTCATACATCTAATAAAGCAATAAGGAAACACATTATGATAATAGAAAAAATCATATATATATATATATATATATATATATATATATATATATATATATATATGTATGTATGTATGTATGTATGTATGTATATGTATATTAAGTGGCACAAAGCTACATCATAATCCAATAACTTTCCATAGGCTACAATTAAGTGGGTCCTCAGACCTCATGCTTCTAAAATCTCAAAATAATTACAAGTATCAAAAGCCATGGTTGCACAAGCCTGGCATCATGAATATCATCATCACCCTCAGTCGTTGCTCATTGAGAGCTCCTAGATATGTTATCCCTATCTTATATGATCTCCTCATGGATCTAGGAGCCCCTATCCTCATCGATGACTATATTGTACCACTCCTACTATGTTGGCATCCACTAGCAGAAATACGAGCTAGTAAGCACCCTCTAAGGCACACTACCTCATCCTCCAAATCCTATGTGTATGATAGTGTTAGAATTTCACAATAATAGATATGCAAAGTATTACATAAAATATGAAGAGAAGAGTGGAACTGATTGATTTATCTCTAAGATCAACTTTGTATAAATAGCAGAGTTGATCATTGAGAGTCGTTGGATTACAATAAATCATCAAACTTGATGAAGACACCACTTAGAGTTATCCTAACACATGCAGTAGTGGAAACTCAAGTGTGTATCCTAGTGAACTTAAGATAATATTCACATATTATAACACCCCCCCTTAAGTGATACTAAGGGAGATCTACAAATGAGTCCTGAAAATGAGGCCAAATTAGGTACTCATGTACAACATGGATAGTTGGTGGAAAAAACCCCTATGGGGAAAATCAACTATCACCCCTTTGTTTTGAAATGATGGTAAAAACCCAGTGGGAAAAGCCATAAATAAAAAACAAAGAAGTATGAAAGAGGTTTATCTTTGTATGGCAAAGATTGTCCTCTTTAACAAATAAAATATGAGTCTCGGCAAGAAGGCCTGATGAGGAACTCATGTACAATATAGTGAGAGGTAGAAGACCTCTTTTTCAATGCAGTTGTAATACTCCAAGTTTTTATCACAACAGAAGGTAACACGAAGAAGGAAAAGACTTGGTGAAGATGTCTGTAATTTGATTTTCCTTTCAAAATATATTCCAATTGTATATCTCCATTTTGAATATGTTTCTTTATGAAATGCATGTGGATATCAATATGTTTGGTGCACTAATTCTCAATTGGATTGTGTGCAATACAAATTATGCCTTGATTGTCATACCAAAGAGTTATAGGCCATTTATGGAAGAAACCAATTTCTTTGAGAAGTTAATGAAGCCAAAGGACTCCTTGATTGGCTAAAACTGCTACTTTTTATTCTGCATTTGTAGAATATAATGCTACTATTTGTTTTTTCTTGCATAACCAAGCTATCGGTGAAGAACCAAGGCAAAAAACATATCCAAAGGTAGAACCTATGTTATCTACTGAACCTGCACAATCTGAATCTATATAGCCAATGATATCCATGGAGTCTCCTTTATAGATGAGGCCAAAGTGTGTAGTACCCTAAAAATAACGAATAATTCTTTTAGCTACTTTCCAATGACTAAAATGAGGGTTATGAGAGAACCTAGATATGAGACCAACAACATAGGAGATATCTGGTCGAGTATGAGTAAGGTATAACAGACTACCTACAAGCTGATAGTATAGAGTAGCATCATAAGGAGGGTATGAGCAGGAAGAACTGAGATGAATGCCATATTGAAAGGGAGTAGGAGAAGGTTTGTAATATGTCATTTTAAAATTTTGAAGGAGATATTGAGTGTATTTTTGTTGACATAAGGTGATCCCTATTTTATTTTGTTTTATTTTAATTCCAAGGAAAAAATGAGCTAGACCTAGATCAACCATTTCAATTTTTTTAGAGGGAATATTTTATATCTTGAGTGTGAGTTAGGTTACTACCAGTGAGGAGAATATCATCAACATAAAGAACAATAATGGTGATATTTTATTTACTTCTCCAAATGTAAACTGTATTGTCAAACTCACAATGAGAAAAACCTATTGAAAGAAGGAAGGAGTCCATATTTTCATACCAAGATCTAGGGGCTTGTTTGAGGCCACATAGATACTTTTTAAGCCGACAAACAAGAGAGGAGTCTTGAGTAAAACCAGCGGGTTGTTTTATAAATATTTCTTCTTTTAAATTTCCATGTAAAAAAACACTTTTTACATCCATATGATAGACTAGACATTTATGGGAAGCGGCCAGAGCAAGAACCAATCTAACAGAATCCATTTTAGAAATAGGAGAAAAGGTTTCTATATAATCAATACCCTCTATTTGAGAAAAAACTTTGGCTACAATATGAGCCTTGTGCTTATCTATTTCTCCATTAGGCCCATATTTTATTTTGAATATCCATTTACATTGAACCAATTTTCTTACCTTAGGTAAAGGAAATAAATCCCAAGTATCATTTTTTATCAAGGAAGACAATTCATTATCCATGGAATCTTCCCATTATTTTATACCTGAGGCTTATTTGAAGGATTGAGTATCAGATGAAATGGATTGACATACAATACTAGAACTTATGGGGTTGGATGATATTTTTGAAGGAAGGTTTTGAATGTAGGGAGTAGCTTATTTAACAATTTTGTAGGCCCATTTTGGCATAGAAGAGGGAGTTGAAGGAGTTGAAAGATATTGATAAGGAGTTACAGATTCTTCATCTTGATTATCAATAACCAAATTAACTTCAAGTGTTGGATCTTCATAATATTGAGGTTCTACTATAGGAGAAGGCTCAATGGAGGAAGATGCCTTTGGAGGATATTTTTGAGGGAATGTTTCATCAAATTGGACATTCCTATGAAAGAATACCTCATGAGTTGAGGTATCAAGAAGTCTATATGCTTTAAATTCTTCATAATAATCGATAAATATGAGCTTTCTGCTTTTCTTATCAAGAGTCTTCCTTTTCTTATTTGGGATTTGAGCCCAAGCAATACATCAAAAAATATTGAAATTGGAAACATCTGGTTTTAAGCTAGACCATGCTTCTTCAAGGGTTATTTGGTCAAGGGATTTATGAGGTGTGCAATTTTGAATAAAATTTGCACAATTAATAGCCTCTGCCCAAAAAACCTTTGGAAGATCTCTTGAATGGAGCATACAATTAACCATATCTTTTAATGTCTTGTTTTTCCTTTCTACAATGCCATTTTGTTGAGGATTATGGGAGATAGAATGTTGATGTATTATACCATAATTAGAAAGAAATATGAAGTACTCATTACTACAATATTCCCCCCCATTATTAGTATGAATCTTCTTGATTTTGCAAGAAGCTTGATTTTAAACTAAGTCTTTAAAGATTTTAAAGTGGGATAACACATCACTTTTATATTTGAGGAAGAAGACCCAGAACCTTCTAGAAAAGTCATCAATAAAGGTAAGAGCATACTTTAATCCTTTAAAAGATGTTTCTAGAAAGGTCATTAAGTCACTATGGATTAATTCTAGAGGAGATGAGGTTTTTAGAGAACTACTTGGGTGGAAATGATATTGATGCTACTTTCCAAAGGAACATCCAAGACAAACCCCATCAGTGGAAGAGACTTGGGGTAATCCTTTGACCATATTATGGGTGCATAAATCCTTTAGGTAGTTATAATTAATATTACCAAACCTTTCATGCCAAATTTGACTTTTAATATTACTATGAGCCATAAAATAGGAGGCTCCTTTTTCTATAAGAGAATGAGGGAGTTGAAAATCTCTTATCTCAACTCCTATTGGGAAGAAGAGAACAATTTTCTTATTTCCAGAAGTACAAATTTGATAAATGGATAGGATATTGGTGGCAATTTTTGGAACATAGAGAAAATTGTTTATAGAGCCACCATAAATGGTTATATCCCCTTTCCCTTTGATAGGAATGAAGGACGAGTCCCCTACTTCTATGCTATGAGTAGAGCTAGAGGATATATAAGAGAAAAAATTTTATGAAGTAGACATGTGATGAGTTGCTCCATAATATAAGACCCAATAATTTGAGAAATATTTGGAGGTTTTTCCTTGAACATTAAGGGATTTTCCTATTTGCTTATTATTTTTTATCTTTTGATCCTTTATAGCTGCCTCTAGTTGTAATCTTTTCCATCATTTGTTAGTAAAGTGGCCATTTTTTTTACAGTGAGTACATGTAATGGGAGTGTTTTATTTCTTTTTAAATTTTTATTTAGAGGAGGCTACTAAGGCTTTTAAAGAAGAAGAGTTTTCATATATAGCAATTTTGATTTCTTCCCTAGTTAATCTATCACAAAATTCTTCTAAAGAGGGCATTTTAAAGGTTGCACCAAGAGCATCTTTGGTATATATGAAGGTGGTTGCAAATATTTGAAAAACACAATTTAGCTTAGAAATGATCAGATAAGTGCATTCTTCTATTTTCTTAGTCTTCCCACTACCTTTATATTGAGTGAGGATTTATTTGAACTTAGTGAGAAAATCAATAATACTACTAAAATATTCTGGAGATAAATAAGTTAGTTCACTAGTTGCATTGATCTCATATGATCTACTTTTCCAAACAAGGTTTTTAATTTCTCATAACTTTTATGAGGAGTTTTACAATTTGCAATATGAAACCACAAGCATTCATGAACATTGGTTCTAATAATACCCATAGTTTCATGCATTTTTCCTTTATGAACAAAGATTTCATATTATTTATCAAATTCTGGTTGATTTTCTTATAATAAATGAGTAAGACCTTTTTGAGAGATGAGATTTAGAATTTTAGGTTTCCAAGTGTGAAAATGATGAGGGGCGAGAGGCTAAATTGAATTCATTTTTGAGGATTTAAGATTATTAATACTCCCCCCTTTAAAACTTCAAAAATAGAATATAATTGAAAAAATGAAGCTTGTTCAATAATAGGTAACTCAAATATACCCGCCTTTACTAGAGGGAAACTATAAGTATAAAGAGGCCTATGATTGTTTGCTTTAGATTACCAAATCCTCAATGGTTCACAGTACCCACCATTACTTGAGGGAAACTATAAGTAATGTGAGCATAAGAAGGGTTTTGGTTTGAAATGCAGGGGGGCAACTAGTTTAGTTGGTGTTTGAAAACCTGCCCTTACGTGAGGGAGACTATAAGTTGAGAGATGTCCAAAGAAAATTGTTGATAAGAAAATATCGGTCAGGCATTTATACCAAGTTGCCAAAAACCCGCCCTTATGTGAGGGAGACTATAAGTTTTTAGGATCTTGATACATGGAACGTAGACAAAAGATATTTTGAGGAAAACAGTTTAACAAAGAAAATTATGTTTTGCTTTTTTATTTTTTAAGGATATGAAAAAATTATATATGTAATTACTTGGAAAGAAATGTAGATATCGAGAAAAACTTCTTAAAAAATTATTTTAAAATGAAATTTGAATTTAAAATAATCCAATAATGAATATTTTCTTATGTAATAAATAAAACAAATATTAGATATCTAATTTTGAAATGAAATATTATTTATAAACCAATATTTGATGTTTATAAATTAAAAAATAAACTATTAGATGTCTAATTTTAATAAACTATTGAAAGATATTATGCAAAGAAAAGAACAACCCCCTCTACACATTAGAGTGCAAAAATTGCACTAAAGAACCCCCCCAAAAGAAATATTTTATTATTTAAAATACAATATTTGTCTACGTCATTTTTGTGGAGACTCAAAATAAAATATGAGGCCTGCCCAAAAACATAGAAAAAGGAGCTTCAAATGATCGAATACCACACCACGATTGGGATGAATCGGTTGGAACACATGAAATACAAAAAATTAAAAAATTTACAGACTTTCTCAAAAAACAACAAAAGTGGAAAGCGAAACCAGCGAATGTGAACAGGTGAAACCACCGAGAGAGACCACAAGGTTGTTTTCTCATCGAGTTACTCTTCACTCCCAAACACCTAATGCCACAAAAATTGAATAGAAAAATTGTTGCCTGCGTAAACTATAGACCTGCAAAATACGGGTAAAAAAAAAAAGATGGCCCCTCAAAAGGGTCGAATGGGTGAATCTATCACGTGTGAGAAAACCTTAGTTCTAAAAAAAATGTAATCGTTGTAGAAATGTTATTATAAAGAATGATGCTTTAAAAAATATGAATAAGTGTATCGAAAGCACTCTAAACAAAAACGTAATCCTGTAGAGAATGTTAGATAGTTTTGCTACTACATAAATCCTAGAGACCTGCATAAATTATTAGATAGTGATTTCAAAGATAACTTTAGACAAAGAGAGAACCTGTAGATCTTGACTAAAAGGAAGGAGCTTAATTTTTCACAAATGCCTTATACAACATAAAAAAACATAAAGCAATAATATTTCGAAATGACTCCAAGAGGAAGAGATTTATATCGTCTGAGAGAGCGTCAGTTGAATAGAATCTGAGAGGAACAAATCATGAAATTGACAAATCATACGGGAGTGCACCAATGAGAGTGGCAGGTCCTTTCAATGACTAGAAACTCATGAATGTTGAGAATGAATGTTGAGATCGGATGAGCCCATCATTGAGAATGAACTTTGAGAAAATGTTGGGATAAAATGGGAGCTCCAAGGAGAGTGCACCAATGAGAGTGGCAGGCCCTTTCAATGACTAGAAAATCACGAACTTGAGAACGAATGTTGAGTTCCAGAGCATCATAAAACATTGATATCGAACGTTGAGTTTAGTAATAATAAGTAAGTTATTTAAATCATTACGAGCTAAAATAAACTCAAAAAACCAATCTCTAATATAACACTTGACTTATTCCATGATTTTATCTTCTAATAGCAAAAGAAAGGAAATAATTAGAAGTGTTAGAATACGAATACCAACATGAATATGTTGAGAGAAAAAAAAAAGAATGAAAATAATTAGGCTATTTTCCTTTGAAAAAAGGGTGAAAAAAGTTCCTTCACACAGGGTAAACCGTGTTAAAGAAAGGAAATAGCTATAATTTCTTAAAATTTCCTCAAGAAATTCAATAATATGCAACATATAAAAAAATAAATATGCTGAAAGAGTGAAAAAATAATAGTGGATAAAAGGAGACTAATGCAAACTTTTGAATTTAGATAGCCAAAAAAAAATTATCCAAAGTAAATGAATCAAATCCTATAACCTTCAAGAAAGAATACTAGAAAAATCTATCCTACTCTAGTACCATGTTAGAATTTCACAACAATAGATATGCAAAGTATTACACAAAATATGAAGAGAAGAGTGGAACTGATTGATTTATCTCTGGGATCAACTCTGTATAAATAGAAGAGTTGATCATTGAGAGTCGTTGGATTACAACAACTCATCAAACTTAATGAAGACACCACTTAGAGAGTTCTATTGATATATGGAGGAGTGGAAACTCAAGTGTGTATCCTATTCAACTTAAGAGAATATTCACATATTCTAACAGATAGCTCTTCTCGATGATTAGCCTGGTAGTCACCTAGTAATATTTGGAGTTGTGTCACCTCCCCCCATAGCCTAGCTACCTCATCACTATACAATGCTCCCCGTATTGAGCTCCCTACTCTAACCTATGACCAAAAAGTATCTAGATCTATTGCTTTCCCCTCAATCATTGTTGTCTACCTCTCAATATTTTCCTGAGCATTCTACACCTATGTATGTAGGATAGTCCTATCCTTTGTGTAGTCCCTCCACTAAAATATCCCTCTAATCATATTAATTTGTATCTCAAAAATAGTGGTATATTGTGCTACCAATTATGCCTACAATCCTTGCCCATAAAAATCATTCTCATTATAATCCTCCTACTAATCCTCCATATCCATGCTATCCATGCACTCATAATATATTCGATGATGTGCATGTCACTCCCATGACTCTATCTCATCATCATGTCACTCACCTAAGTTTGGCTTCTCCTCATCTAGAGCCTCAACTAGAACCTCATCTAGAGCCTCCCCATGAGCCTCCTCTATCATTGCATCTGTACCACCTCCTAGCGGTCCCTCCCCTCACCACCGATGCATCACCCACCAAGAGTCATACTTTTTTGTGGATATTGCATCATCTATATCATAAATGACCTTTGTAGGATCAACCTCCTCATCAACTACCTCCACTATAGGCCAAATAAGTGTCCTCTAATTTACATAATGTCGATAGATCACTAGATTTTCTAGGAAACCCTTGGAATAGTCCAAAGTACCGCATCACTTGAGCATATGGGAAATAATCTCACTCGATATTGTGTTGACCAACTAACCATATCCATAACCATACCTATTGAAGCTACTCATAAGCCCTAAGCCATGCTAGACAATATTTGTATGGTCTCTGGGTAACCTCACCTTGAGTCATGAAAATAAATATGCATAGTGATTAATTTTACCTGGATAAGGGTTGCTTTGAACCCTCTCATGATCCTGCTATAAAAGATACCATATCCTATATCCACATCCATAATTTGTACTTGTATCATCCAAGGTAGTCCTTGTGGTTGATCCATGATAATATGTTACCATCCCCACACCGTAATAGAAAGCTCTAGCTAATCATTTGTGCCCACAACAAAAAATCTCATACAACTCATCATAAATTTGTACTAGAAAAGTAGTGCCCCATGCCATCACTAATGGCCTATCTATGGTACACTCCACCAAAAACCAACTCCAAAAGGTTCCAAGGGAACCTAGATCCAGATGATTCTGGTAGCAACATGTTGGAGATAAGCATCATCAGCAAGGCATGCCTCCTAGTCAAGACATCTATGTCATACTATAGCTCTAGTAGGATACCTCCACTAGGCAAGTATCATAATACCTCATACCAATACTCTCCAAAATACCTCTACAAAATTTTATCTCTAAGATCCTTATGAGTAGACATAATCAGATGTCCCTTTATCAAAATATAAAAAATCTGGTAGACATCCTCTAGCATCACTATCATCTCCCTGGTCGACAAGTGGAAGGTGTTGGTGTGATAATTCCATAGATCTATAAAATATGTCAGGTAGGATATGTCTCCCATCATTGGATCTAAGCATATCACTTGCTTGAGACCAATGTCATCAAGCCATTTCTAGTCATCCTCTGTTAGTAGGTCCCTAACGGTCACAAAGACAATCAAAAATTGATACCGACTCTTGATCACTTGGCAGGGGCAAGCAAACTTAAAAAAAAAAAGGTATCCTTTTATTTCAAAATCATGGTCATCCCACCCAAGGATGACCACCAAATTGGCAGTTGTCCCACCTACAGATGGCCACTAGTTATTGTCCCACCCAGCGACGATCCCCAAAATGCTCAAAAAATGGCCTCCCCACTTAGGGATGACCACAAAAAACACCAAAAAAACCTCATAAAATATATAAAATAAAATAAAATTATAGAAAAAAAAAAATTAAAGAAAAAAATAATAAATATTACCAGTAATGAGATTCATTTATATATATTTAGTGTGTTTCATTGGCAAACTTGAAAATAATTACATTTCAAAAATTAAAAATGGATAGTCACAAATTCAGCCCTTACCCATCTTGCATGACTCCACTGCCCGTTGAGTCTATAATATGGATAATGGTTATTATGAAGTGGTTTCAACAGTGCTCTGCTTTGTAAAAGCACTCTTCTACTCCTTACCTTTCAATATGCCAAGTCAAAAGTGTGCAAATAAGACTTATTTTTTTAATTTTGATCTTAAATATCCCTAGAATAAGCATGGTCACCCAAGGGTGGGACAAACACCAAATTTTACAACCATCCCACCCTAGGATAGCCATGAATTTTGTAGCCATCCCACCCTGGGACAACCACCAAGAAACACTAAAAAAACATAAGAAAAAACAAAGAAAAATGCCTAAAAACCACCAATATCTTAAGAAAATTGATAAATTTCAATCAATATCCATTAGAAAACCAAGAAGAAGACATAAATGCATATATTTTCTCATCATAAAAAATCACAAAATTAATAAAAAAAAGTAAATAATCATAAAAAATATCAAGTGAGCCTCATATTCAATTATTTACCCTATAAACTTGACGGTTGCAGCAACTTGTGCTCCATGAAATCTGGCAAGATGAGTAATTTACCATAAGGCCATTTGAACCAAATTATTCATTTATGATTTGAAAATATTCCACTTCGATCTCTAAGAAGGCCATTGTGGTCAGACTAGTCCACAAGAATGAGGTATTCATTTTCTTTCTTCCATGAAATATCATCAAAAACCAATAAAATCTTAACAAAACTAATTAATTTCACAATGGGTAAATATTAAGGAACCCTAACAAATCATATTGGTCAATCAAATCATCACTGTCATTATTGGTCATTCCCTCATCGACTCACCACTTGAGGGGGTAGTTATAATTACTATTTTGTAATCAAAATCAACACTCAAACACTCAGAAGTGAAACTTGCATACATTCATTTTTTTTTTTACCAAAGACAATTCCAAGCCCACTTTGAGGCACATAATTCAGTATCAATTCTACAAAACAAAGTTTTGGTCTCATTGAAGCCTTAGAACAACTCCTGAAAAAGGCTTATAAGCAAAACAAGTAACCAATACCAAGTATACCCTAAGCCCCAAAACTTGTCCTTACAGTGTGGTTGAAAGGTATACCAAAATCAAATCCTTCCTTAAAAAAGGGTAAGGATTCCAACAATGTATACTCCTTCCATGATATGGGTATCTAAAGTTGGTTAGGTTATTGAATAAACTTAATCATTTGATAGCTTAGTCATCTATTTTTTCTCTGCATTGTGTTTCACACAACACATCCTAAAAAGGGGCACTTGTAGACACTAAAATCATGTCAATATGATTATACTACCAAGACACACTCTTATAAACACCATATGACCTCCTTGGGCAACCCTTAGGGGTAAAATAGTTGTCCTTACCACTTTTGGGAAGTTTTACCCCACTTTTAGGAATTTTTAGGCCATTCAGCCATGGCCATCCCACCCTGATATGACCATCAATTCATGGTTGTCCCACCCAGGGATAAAAATCTATGGTCATCCCTGGGTGGAACGACCACCAAGAACCATCCCTAGGTGTGAAAAAAAAGCCCTTGGACTCTCAAAAAGTTAAGAGTGAGATAAATAGCAATCAAATTCTACCATTTATCCCACCTATTGATTTATGACAGATTGAGAGCACACCAATTCAATCACAAGCTACGAATTAAAGACCCAAATTGGAGGTTTCTCCCAAATTATACATGACAAGGTTTTGATAAATTTCAGAACTTTCCTCGCATGTCCAAACTTATCCATTAAACCTTGTGCTCTCTTGAGCTATAAAATGGAGCGAATCCACCCAATTCAAAAAAAGAGTCTTTTGTAATATTTTACAATGAAGTGCTGCTGAGATTCTATCCTCTTTTTACCACATGTTTTCCCTTGAAATATACATCATTCTAGGGTTGACAAGTGATCCTAAAATCGCAAATCCATTTCAAAACCCACCTATTTTAGTGAATTAGATCACCAAATTCGATGAAAACACCCCTAGGAATAGTTTAAACCATATCCCAAAAGAATTAGAGGCAAAAACCACCACGTTTGGTGGCCACCTCAAAAAATGGGGGATGTGACAAATTCAAAAAATATATTTGAAATATTAATTATATTATTTTTACATTCAATAAATGAATTTACACCATTTTGGGTCTAATATTTTGAAAATGACATCACCTAGGAGATGCAATAAACAATTTTGTTTATCATTGACCTACCATTTTTATTACTATTGTTCATTCTCCTCCTTAGATTTAGCCAATGAGGTAGAATCCCTTATCATAAGACTATTATTATTTAGTCTATTTTAGGTTTTGAGGGATGTGTATCTACTATTAATTGATTGATAGCAATAGGTATATTGGGGGTTTCATATTCTAGTGATTTTTTTATCATAAATTACAAATAAAAAAGAAGGTTGTTTTATTTGTAATTATAGTTAGAAATGTGCTTTCATAAAAGAGACCTCAAAATCAATAGTATTATATATTTGCATAAAGGTACTAACTCTCACTAAATTCCTTCATTTTATCATTGATATTGGTGTCTAACTAGTTATTCTTTGTCTCTTTGTTTGTTTAATCTCATTTTAACATATATTTGGAAAGATCTCTCTCTCTCTCTCTCTCTCTCTCTCTCTCTCTTGATATATATATTCATTTATGTATAAATATATATATATATATATATATATAGAGAGAGAGAGAGTAAGTGGGCTTATAGTTGGCCTTGGATGAGTTGGGGTATGAGCCTATATTTTCTTTAGCAAAACCCTGATATATAAATCCACTTATGTTTGAATATTATTGATATTTAGTACTTAGGAAATGCATGATAGATAAATATTAAATCATTTCAAACTATGTTTAAATTTAAATAAAATGATCATATTATAAAAAAGTTATTGTAGGGGTCTTTTAGGATGGATGTTGCTCAATTTGGAAGCCTTCAAAGTGAGTTATCTACAGGAAGGGAGATAACATTTCTCAACTAATCCCTCTTGTGTATAAGTATAGTTCATATAGATTTATTTTGATATTCCATGTATTTTCCTTTCAAAACGAATAATAAGATTTTTGTAATATGAAAGCATATAAAGATAAATGGATAAACCTAGGAAGTAGTTCGAGTATCAAGCTTATCCTATGCTAACTTCACTTGAATGGTGGAGTTCCAGTTACAAACTATTCTCTTTTATTATAGGTATTAAATGAATGGATAATGGATAGTTATGGTTATGCTTAGTGATAATGAAGAGTTAAATATTATCTTTGATGCTCTCAATATCTTAAATTCTAAGGATGTTGGGTCATAGTAAATATCAAACAATATTAGGGTTATAGAATTTCCTTTTAATTGATCTATCTCTATCTAAAATGGTGTAATTCAAACTATATATGTGTCAAATATTTGTGATGGTGATCATTGGTTATAGGTTCGATTCACATTTAGTGGAGTATGGATTTGAATAGATGGATAAAATACTGAGTACCTTTAATCTCCTTCAATTTTATTTTGGGATGAATAAGAGCACATTAAAATATTGTGGATGATATGGTTGACTCATAGAGTGATTTAGTATTGCTATTATAATGGTTGGTACATATGGGAAGAGATTTATCAATAAGCTATTATTAAATCTCACTTGCTTACCAATTATGTATAGAAGATGGTTTATAGTTCTCACCTTAATAAATTCCACTTGAATGATAAAGAATGTGGATCTAAAATATTATTCAAATTATTTATCCTTCAAAGGTTTACAATTCCCTTTCACACTTTAACATCATTTTAACCCTCTCATTCTAAGGGTCCCGAATATTTATATTAGTACTTCAAGGAAATGTTGTTAATATGAACATAATAGACTATCTTACTGAATATCTCTATAAGAGAATAAATAGGTAATTAATGTGTATCCATTATACTTTTATTAGATTTTAGATATGATGCCCAATGTGAAAGGTGACTTAACCTAGGGTCTATTATGTCATGTTAATACATAAATAATACATTCTCTTGTGATTGTTATTATTTTTGGACTTGACCTCTCTATCCCTTTTCCACTTATATGAATATTTATCCTACCTATGTTTTCCATTGGTGAATAAAAAAGTAACACTTGTAGCACTACATATCCATAATACTATCTCTTTCAATAAGGAATATAACATATTAACCATCCAAGATATGGGGAAGGGAAAAAACAATAGTGAGTTCCTATTGGTTGATGTCTTCAAGAAGGAATATAACATCCAATTATTACTATGGAAGTCTTGATTCAATGATTATCGAATTAGGACATAATAATAAAGATAAATGATTGAGAGCTATGAGGATAAGTAGTGAGAATATACAATGGATCTAAAATTATAAAAAATACTTTGTAAACTGGAACATAGAATGATTGACATATCTTATATAATAATTGACATATTTGAATTCATGTATGATATTTATACTTTATTATACCATATATTGATACCTAGAATAACTATAAAAATAAAAATATTTAGAACATTGAGTGGAAATGCTAGTTTATTTTATCCTAAGGAGGAAAACAAAGTGATTTTTTTTGTTTTGTTTTGTGACAAAGCTAATATATTCCATTTATTACAAAGATAAAATATATATAGTGTTTCTAGTTAATTTTCAATTTTTATAGCTAAGATCGACCATAGAATTAACAATATCTAGGTGGTTTTAAAATAAACCATACATGTCATAGGTCTAATAATTAATGTTTGATTAGCTCATGTATTGGGACTTGGTTTTTAAAGAACCAAAGTTGATCACTATGTGTACATCAAATAGGTTATTTATTAGTTTATTATTGTGGCATAGTGTTTTGAAGATATTTTTTTAATTGGAAATGACAAGGAAATCATCGACAATTTTAAGTCTCAATTGTCATCTTAGTTTGATATGAAGGATCTTGGTCCTACAAATTTCATCTTGAGCATGCAAATTAAGAGTGATCAATAAAATAATAGAATTTGGTTGAATTAGAGAAAATATATTAACATAATATTAAAGAGACTTAATAGGTATGATTGTAAATCAATTAAAAATCTTATTCCTTTAAATGAAAAGCTATCTACAAAACAGTGCCCAAAGACAAAAATACAAAGAGGAAATATGTCATGTTCCTTATGCATTTCTTACTAGTATTTTTATGTATGCCATGGTATGTACCAGAACAAATATTAACCATGTAGTGGGAGTTATAAGCAGATATTTTTCAAAATAAGGAAAAGAACATTAAACTATTGCAAAGCTAGTTTTGAGATATTTGTGTGGCACAAGTGATTATGCAATCTACTATCATGGAAGGCCTAAATAAAAAAAGGTATTGAATGTACAAGGTCTAATTCATGCAAATTGAAATGGAGATCTTAATCATGAAATATCTACAAGAGGTTACATATTTCAATTGTATGGTGGAGTAGTTAGCTTGATGAGCAAGAGGTAAGCTATAGTGGCACATTCAACTAAATAAGCTAAGTACTAGTGCAAGTAAAGAAGTAGTATGGTTACAAAGATAGTGTGTTGATCTTGGGTTCTTATAAGGAGTTGTAAGAATAAATTGTGAAAATAAAAATACAATCTATCTAGAAAAGAACCCTGCTTATCATTTTAAGACAAAGCATATCATAACATAATATATTTTATTAGAGATATGGTTGAAGACAAGAAGGTGTCACTAGAGAAAATTGATAATTTGAAAAATGTTGTAGATTCATTAACTAAGACTATGAGTATTGAGAAGTTTTCTTGTTGTAGGGATAAAATGGGCTTAGTTGCCCAAAGTAGCTAAATTTTTCATTAGTAGAGGCCCCACTGTAAAGTATTCAACAAGTGGAAAATTATTGTATGTGTTGTATCCTTTCCATGAAAAATAAAAGTGGGTGGTCTTAATTTTAGGGTAGTCTTTTTAATTAGAAAGTATGTGTGATTTTAGCCCATTCTAATACCACTTGGTAGCTTAGGGTTGTTTGGTGTTGTGGGATATATATATATTTATTTACATATGATTTGTGAAAATTTCATAATAATATAAAAGAGCAAGAGGTGTGTCTTTGAGTTTCTACTAGTTTTATTCTCATCAGTGATTTCTAGGATAAATATTCATGTTTGTTGTGTATGTATGTTATGTTTTCTTTATATTTTATGATTATATTTGTATTAATGTATCTACATAAGGTTTATCAATCTCTTCAATTAAATCTAAGTAGAAGGGATTTATTATAGTTATTGGTGCATATAGAAAGGCATAGATTACATATGTTAAATATTATTTTAATTTGTAATTAAATATTAAATGTGTTTATTTTAAGGATATTATGTTTTTGAAGTGTTTAATTATTCCTTTCATTTTTTAGTGTATCATAAATAGCATATTACACTATCATATTTTTGTGTTTTATATTGTGCATAAATATTATTATCATGATTAATTAAAAGGTCATCTTGTTTATATGAGTCCAGGTATTGAATTAAAACTATTCAATTCTTTCATTAAAATCTATAAATATTTTTATTATGCCAAAGAAATGGTAAATATATTTAAACTGGATTTTACATAATAGTCTAACTTATTAAAGGCTAAATTAATGAAAAGGTTTTATATTAAAGCCAAAGGTATAAAGAGCAAGATCAGTTTGTATAATGCTTTTTAGCGAATTTGATGTCTTTAGTTTTTCAAGTTGCTTTCAATATCCAAATGACCCTTTTTCTCATTTAGAAATTTTTAAACCATTATTAAAATTCACTTTCCTTCAAGGTATTATCTTCTCTTATTTTTTAATATATTGATGACTTTATTTAATGCATTTAATATTTCTATAAAATGATTACCATTAAAATGTTGTGAATGCAATATTCTCATACTTTTATATTAAGAACCTTAAAATTAAAATATTAGGAGATCATTTAGATAAACACTCAATCTATTGTGTTGAAATTGATAATTATAAAGATAGCCTCAAGTAATCTCATTTTCTAAATGTAACAATGAGCTAACTATTGTTCAATTATGAAAATAACCATGGTCTAATTCCATCATACATGTTATTAATTCTATTGGGATAAATGGAGGATGTCACAAAACTCAACATATATCTCTATAATATTAATTATCTCACTTTTGCATCTAGTCATTGAATTTAAACCACTATTTTGGGTCTAAAATTTTGAAAATGACATCACCTGGGAGATGCAATAAATATTTTGGTTTGACATTAACCTATCATTAATAATGCTACTATTCATTCTCCTCAAATTTAGCTAATGAGGTGAAATATCTTATTATAATCCTATTATTGTTTCATCTATTTCAATGTCTATGGTATGGTTAGCTACTATTACTTGATTGATAGTAGTAGGTAGAAAGGAGGTTTCATCCAATAGTGGTATTTTGATTAGAAATACCAAAGACAAAAAAGAGTGTTTAATTTTTAATTATACTTAAAAAGGTGGTTTCATAAAAAGCCTCAAAATCAATAGTATTGGATAAAGGTGCTTGCCTAAAGGTGTTAACTCTCATTGTCTTCCTTCATTTTAGCATTGTTATTGGTGTCTAACTAGTTATTATTTATCTCTTCTTAGTTTAATCTCACTTTAACCTATCTCTACAAATCTCTCTCTCTCTCTCTTTATATATATATAGTGAGAGAGATAGAGAGTATTAGTGGAACTATAGTTGGCCTTGTATAAGTTGGAATATGATCTTATCTCTTTTTTAGCAAAAACTTGATATAGAAAACCACTTATGTTTGAATATGAATGAAGAAAAATATTAAATAAATCAAATTTACCTTTAAATTTAAATAAAATATGATCATTTTATAGTACACTTAGTCCAAGGGCCTTTTATGATGGATTCTACTCCATCTAGAAACATTCAAGGTGAGTTGTCTATAGGAAGGTAGGCACATCCCAACTACTCTCTTTTGTGTAGAAGTGTAGTTCATATATTTTTCTTATAATATTCCTTGTGTTTTCCTTTCAAATTTGAGAATAATATTTGTGTAATGTTCTTAATCTTAAAAGTATATAAAAGCATAGCAATATGAATGGATAAAACTAGGAATTAGTTAGAGTATTGGGCTTATTCTATGCTAACTTCACTTGAATGGTGGGGTTATAATTTTAAACTATTATTTTTTATTATAGATATTCAATAAATAGATATTGGATAGCTATGGCTATGCTTACTGATAATTAAGAATTAAATATCATCTTTGATGCTCTCAACCTCTTAATTTTTATGGTTGTTGGGTCATAGTAAATATCAAATAATATTAGGGTTATACCATTTTATCTTACTTGATATATCTATATCTAAAATGAAATAAGTAAGTTATAAATGCCTTAAATATTTTTATGGTTATCATTGGTCATGGATTTCATTCACCTTCACTAGAGTGTGGATCTGAATAGATGGATCAAATATTAGGTACCTTGAATCTCCCTAAATTTGGTTTTGGGATGAAAATGGTACATTGGAAGATGATGGATGATGTTATTGACTTGTCAAGTCATCTAATATCACTCTTACAAACGTACATGTCATTAAATATTATCCATAAGCTATTATAAAATTTTACTTGGTTACCAATAATATAAGGAAGATGGTTTCGAGTTCCCACCATATGAAATTCCACTTGAATGATAAGAAATTTGGATTTAAATATCACTCAAATGTTTGATCCTCTAAAGGTTGAGGATTCATTTTCATATTTTACCATCACTTTAACCTTCTCATTGTAAGGGTGCTTGAGATTTATATTAGTACTTGAAGGAATCCTCTCTTCTGAATGTTTTTAACATGAATATAAAAGATTATATTCCTAGATAATTTACATATTTGAATTCATTTATTACAATTATACTTTCTAATACCACATACTAATACCTAGAATAAGAAAAAAATAAAAATATTTAGAACATTGAGTGGAAATGCTAGTTTGTTGTCATAAGGAAAAAAATGTGAAAATCCTTTTTTTTTTTATGAGAAACCTAAGTTATTTAATTTATTACAAATAAAAAATATATAGTGTTTCTAGTTGATTTTCATGTATTATAGATAACATCGACCATATAATTAACAATGTATAGGTGTTTTTTAAATAACCCATACATGTTATAGGTCCAATACTAATGTTTGACTAGTATTTATCAAGAAATTAATAAAATATTCCTAAAATATTAGACTAGATATATAAATGGGAATATTATCTTATAATTTGAAAACCATGAGCTTCATGAGAATATTAAAATTGATAATGGCATAGGATGTTATTTTATAATTTGGAAATAATTGACTTCACAATGAATAATTTACCATAAATTTGTAATTTCAAAAAATAAAATATATGCTTATGCTATTCTTGTGTTATAATTTATTTTGGTACTTTTCCTATGCTACCTTATTTCACATATTATTACTTTCATAGGAAATAAAAAATTGTGAATGATGTTTGTTATTATTTCTATTCCAATAGTCATTGACATATTCTTAAATTTAAATTCATTGAAAGAAGGTAAAGGTAAAAAGGTAAAGTATTTTTTAATATCCAAAAGCCCATAGGCCATATGAAATGATCCTCATAGAGGATGTTATTTTCCTAGTATATGCTTATCCAACAAAAATTTGAGTATTGAATTATGAAATACAACTCTACTCCCATTGGATTTAAACCTTAAAACTATTACTTGAAGTTCCTAAGTGATGTTTCTCATCCATGTCAATGTGTAAGCAGCCAAAAATATTATTAAGTGCATCAATGTTTTACTAGATAAATTAGTTTTGGTACCATAAAATTTCTTGAAATACATGTAGCCATGTTTATAATGATGTGATATGCATAAGAAAGTAAGAAAATTTTGAACAATGCTTCCTAGGTGCTAATGGTATCTACGATCATCTATGACCCTATTGTTGATGGCTTGCCATGAAAAGCATTCAATTTTGAAATATTTAATGATTATAAAGTGATATTATTATCAATGTATCTCAACTAATAATCAATTAATTTTATATATTTAAGGCTATAAAAAATCCTAGTAGTGTCAAATAAATGGTTAGTACAAGAGGAGGAATATAACCATACAAATATTTGGTATTAATATAATTTTAGAAGACAAGAATTTTGGTATTAGTCTACACCTTAAGAAAGTTGTGACTCTAGAGGAGCACATGTGAATACTATTGGATGTTGCTCTTATGTTGATCATGGTATCTCAAATGTACCTAATTTTTTTTCCTGCATTCCTTTAGGATATTTTTAATGAGTTTCTTGATATATTGAGGCTTGTATTTATAGATGCTAATTTTGCATCTTGTCAATTTCCATATAAGAATAGTATTCTTTAGGGTAATCAATTATGAAATGTAAAACCATTATTTTAGCACCATAAAAAAGTGTAAACATTAAATAATAAAGCAAACTATAGGCTTGGTTCCTATCAAGAATCATTATGGAAAAATATAAACAAGGTGAAAGTATTGTAAGATAAATGAAAGATAAAATTAGATACTACTTGATTTGCATTACAAGGCATAGAATGTAGTGACATAGGGGATAAATTCCTAAAATTTTTCATGGAATGCAATAAGTTATAAGTTTTACTTACATGGTATGAAAAGACACAATATATTTCATTCTTAAACAAGGAAAAAATCTTATTCAAATATAATTTAAATGTAAATATACTATAAAATATGGGGCTGATGTAGTATCATTCAAAATTCATTAAGTCATTACTATGTTGGGTGAGTTGTACATGGGGTACATGTACACTCAATTCTTGTGTAGTGAAAGAAGTAATAAAATAAAAATTTAAAGACTATAGGAACAATGCTAAAATCTAGAGAGGACGAAGAAAAACAATAAAAAATATAAGACACGAAGGAACAAGTGATCTACTATATTCCTAGGCTATATACATGATGGACAATACTTATAAAAAATTTTGGAGAGAAAATAGTTGATCTCTTAATCAAACAAAAAATAAATAAAAAAATCACTCTAAGTGTATGGGTACAATTGACATATATACAAAGGCAAGAGAGGTGCTATAGTGACTATGACATTGAAAGTAGTACTCAAACCATGAGTGGATATGATGTCATAATTTTTTATAGACTTAAATTATTGGATCAAAATCCTAAATGGGTGCTAATATCTACTAGTTGATATCAATGAATTGAATGGCCATTGCTTTGCTCAAAATAATAATACAATCCAAATTTCACTATGAAATAATTTTATATGCTTGGGATTCCTTCATCAACCCAACATACATACCAAATTTATGAAATGTTCTCAATTATTAATATCATGATTCAATATTAACAATGTAGTATTAGGTCAAATTCTAACATAAAGCTTTTGGCATGAGTATGCCATCCAATATGATGTTTCTTATTGAATTTTTATGATGAAATTTCAATTTTATAGAAGATAAAATGATAGACACTTATAATTGGGAACACTAATAAAATTTTCTTATTGGATAAATTAGTATTAGACCTTTGTCAAAAGATGTTACTACTATCATAACAATAATTTATTATTGAATAAATCCCATTTTAAGTGAGATATTGACATAAATAGTTAGGTGCTAAACAAACAAATATATGAAATTTACTTATTAGTAATAAATATTTTGGATTGATCTTAAAAATTGTATTGAACTAAAATAAAAATATTTATGATGAGTTTTAACTAAAATTTGTGTCGACTAATAGTGAATGGGTTTTATAAGATAAAGTATATTCTTTTTTATTGACCTTAAAAATTGTGTCCGACGAAAACTAAAAATACATTAAGGATGAGATTTAATTAATATTAATATTACTTAATATTAAGTACATTTTATAAGATAAAAGTAAATGCAATATGGAATAATGTGATTTTCCAATTGTGTATTTACATATATCAAAGTGTCTAACTATGTATATCAAAGTATGGTGTACAACCCTGCCCTCTTTTGGATTTGAATATTGTTCTTCTTATTTAAGGTTCCAAAATATTCAACATTAAACACAATAGAATTATAGTATAAAGCCTACAAATATGATAAAACATATAAGATATATTAGATGATTTTACCTTAATTTGAAGTATATTAAGTATAACATGAAGAAGGATTAAGTATTGTAAAGTATGCAATCTAACTATTATTAGTTTGAGGACCCTCATTGACACCAATTTTAAATCATATAATACTCGAAAAATGGTTTAAGAAGACATCATTGTGACCATACCATATTTAAGAGGATATATATATATATATATATATATATATAACTTTATAATATGAGAAGATGTAAATGTTGATTCATAGCATGCTTAATCTACTTGTCCCTTAACATAGAAAGCAAGGTAAAAGTATTTTAACCTGGTAGAATATTTTTATTAAAATAAACAACCAATGAGAGTAAATTATCATGCATGCACTAGGGATGTACATACAAAAAAATATGTTTCTCAAGCATGACTAAGGAAAATTATTTTAAATCTTGATATAGTCCCTATATAGTGTCTAATTTCAAAGTCTAAAACAAATATTTTTGCTAAAAAAATGCATTGCTTTGCTTCTCTCCCTTGTTAAATTTAAACGATAACATTAGTATATTTATGTTATACAACATAAAAAATAGAACTAGGGTGGAAAATATTTTTTCATATGCTTCTATGCATGGTGAATATATTTGATCCACTTGGCAATGCTGGTAAAATGGTTTGACAACTTTTTATCGCATACACATGAGAGGATTTTGTTATTGGATGTGTTCAACAAAAAATCTATATAAGGAAAATGGTTATAGATATGAAAAATTTATCAATATTTTTTGTTATTTTTTAAAATTTCAAAGGGATTCTAAATATTTTACATCATTTTGAATTTAGATACCTCTTTCATGTTTATAAATTCTCTAATTTCTCTATTTTATTCAAAATTAATTTTTTTTAAAAGGAGAATATGGCAACGAACCTTCCTTACTTGAGTAGACATAGAAAATAAAATGTGCTTGTCTGTGCATCATCAAAATACAATCACATATCACACACAAAATACAAAAAGGAGATATTTCAATATTGCATATTTTCTAAACATAATGCTAGTACTTTACATTTCAAGAGGCACATTGGAACTCATGGCTAGTGATTCCATCTTTCATACATTGCACTTTGTATCTCCAAGGTTCAAACCTTCCCATTCAAACATTTTTATAAAAATTGATAATGTTAAAATGAACCATATTGGCATAACAAATTTTGATATAGAAAAAATTGATATGGTAGTTCATACAAATAATGTAGTAGTTCATACAAGTTTGACATGGAAATTTGTATTGTTGATGTGATATTTCTTACAAATAATGTATAGGATGACATGGTATAAGGTAAGGTATATGACAAGGTATGTGCTTCTTTTTTATTTCATTAAGTTCATGAGGTGATTGCTTCATGGGTTGCATAAGGAGAGCTACATCAGTGGGTGCTAAAGGTTAAAACCCAAACATACTGCCCCTCTTGGACTAAATACAATCCTCTATGTTTCACCAGTATCCTATAATAAGATCAAAATTACATTTATTCATTCAAATAAATATGAAAAATATTTTAGTATATTAGCTACTTTCTCCCAAATAACATTCTTTTTTTAATACCAATCTTATTGGACTTTACACTATTCCAGAGTTTGGTTCCTCATCTATTTGGAATGAAATTCTATAATCTCTAGTTGTACTTCAATCATTGTGGGGTCGTTAATATGCAAGTTAGCCAACTTCCATACATGGTTAGGATCATCTACATATCTCCTGAGTAGGAATACATGGAAAGTATTATGGATCTTGGATAAGTTGGGTGGCAAAACAATATGATAGGAAACTAAAATTATCTTCTTGGTGATCTCAAAGGGTCCAACATATCTATGATCTAACTTGGTTGAATTTATGGTGCTCTTCATGCTATTTGCTCTTAGGAATACTCTATAACCCATAGGGAATTTCCTAGGTATATGTTTTCTATTGGCATAAATATTTTGATGATAAGAGGCTTCCTTGAGCCTCTATCAAATCATATTTCATGGCTTCTTCATTTCTTAAACTATGTTTGGTCTGATGGCAATATGGTCTTCTAGATTATCCTTTGAGAGAGGTGTTCAACATCATATTCCATACAAAACTACAAATGGATCCATTCCTAATGAAGCATGATGACCAACATTGTAAGAAAATTCAACCAAGTGTAAAAGATATTCCCATTTAGATTTTTAATCCATGCAACACATGTGAATCATGTCCTCCAAAACCTGGTTTACTATTTTAGTTTGACCATCAGTCTTTGTATCATAATCATAACTGATATTCAATTTCTTACCTATAGCTTGATATAGGGCTTGCCAAAATGTAGAAATGAATCTAGAATCACCATCAGATATAATTACTTCAAGGAAATCATGTAGTCTAATGATTTATTTTGCAAATCTATTAGCCACCATAATTGCATGATCCTTTGTACTCCTTGGAATGAAGTGTACAATCTTGGTCAATTTATCCACTACAACAAGGATTACAATATGTTGAAATCTATTCTTTAGAAGTCCCACTATAGAATACATAGATATGACCTACCACTTTCGTAGAGGTATATCATGTAGGTATATATAATCCACTAGATGTTGATTGATGTAGGAGCATCCAGTGGTGTAAGACTGATCTTACATCATCCAATTTTTTTTATCTTTTTATTTTTATATTTTATGTGTTTTTATTTGTTAGGGGATGGAAAAATAGAACTAACAATGAAAGAATCATCCCAATACCCTGAGCAGTTTGGGAGATATACCAAAACTAATGAAAATCCTAGTGAAAACCTGCCAAAACTAGTGGAAATCTTGCTAGTAAAACTTGGAGGCCAATTTTGAAGGCCTTAGAGGCCTTTTTTAGGGCTGAAATATTGCGGTACTATGTGTATACATAGTATATGGCTTACTAACCCTTCGAAAGCTTTCTAAAAGGTGCTCTAATAGCCGTTTCAAGCAACGAGCGAGGATTTATGACCTCGGTAAGTTTGCCCTTGAAATTTAAAATTCAAATACATAGTTTTAGGTGGGGAAGGGGAAAATAGGGCCAAGAAGGGGGATTTTTGAATTTATAAGCATTTAGTTTTTGTAAGCTCTATATTTTGGAATAGTAGTGCAAGAAAACTTTAGCTCATTTAACATTTTCTCTATCTTTTGTGGATTGTATGTGCTTATTTAATGCAACTCTACTTTATTGATGCTCAAATTTCACCTTTTGACATTCTATACATCTAGTAATAAATTCATTGATGTCCTTCTTCATCCCTATCCAAAAAAATATCCTTTTCATACTTTCCCTCATTTTGACCCTCCTAGGATTAGCATTGTAAGGAGATCTATGCACCTCCTTAAGATTATGCATAGCGACTATTTATCGCCAAATTAGCTAAAATTAGGATTTTCAAAATTTGGAATTGGCTAATTTTTGGCACCCTTGACCAGGGAGCATTAGCCAAAAATTTCTAGGTGCAATTGTTTTTGGGATCTATTCACCCAGATTTTATAATAATTTGATCTTTTTATGTTTAAATTTCCAACATTGCCCCTAATAATAGTGAATATTCCACATGCGTTTTGACACTAATCGCCAATATTTTGAAATAGATTCACCAAATTTTTATAAATACATTTTGGGCCTGGCCCTTTACACATAACCCTATACATCCTACATAATCATTCACCTTATTTTTTGGATGGCAACCCTATATTTATAGCATAATATTCTATACTTAATGCTATAATTATTACTATCTTTAGTTTACTTATCATATTATCCTGAACATCCTTGGAAAATTGATCTTGGGTTTGCTTCTCTTTGACTTGTTCCATCATGTCCACATGGCTATGGGTTATAGCAGACATATAACTTCATATGATCAAGGCATCTACAAATTTATTTTTATTACCTTTGATATACTCAATACCAAAGTTGTATTAAGCTAGCAACTCGATCCACCTTATCTGTCTTACATTAAGCATCGATTGAGTGAAGATATACTTCAAGATTTGGTGATTGGTTCTAATATTGAATTATTTACCTAATAAATAGTGCCATCACATCTTAAGGGTGTGAACCACTATTAAAATAACCAAGTCATGTGTAGCATAATTTAAATAATATTTCTTAAGTTTCCTTGACTCATATGCCACCACTATTTACTCTTGGTATAGGACCCTTCATAATCCTTCCAATGATGCATCTTTACATAGTGAGAAATTCCCCTACGAATTTGAAACTTTTAGAAAAGGTGTTGTAGTGAGTTTCTATTTTAGTAACTCAAAATCTACTTCACACTTATCTATCCATTTAAATTATTTCCCCTTTCTTTGAATATTGGTTATAGGATAGGCAATATTAGAGTAGTTTTTCACAAAGCATCTATAGTAGCATGTGATGCCCATAAAAAATTGTATCTCAAATACCTTGGTGGGTTGTGGATAGCTCAAAATAGCTTCTATATTATTAGGGTCTATTTCTATTTCATATATATATATATATATATATATAATATATACCTAATATACTACACCTTAGGGACATAAAAGTCACACTATAATATTTCTATTTCAAAATAAAAGTTAGTTTTCATGTAAAATCTTAAGTACTATCCTTAAGTGCTTGTCATGATCTTACTTATTTTTGGAATATATTAGAATATCATCTAAAAATATCAATAAAAATAAATCTAAATATCTTATAAATACATTGTTCATTAGGTTCATGAGGGCCACTGGTTTATTAGTTAGTATAAAAGGTAACACTATGAACTCATAGTGCCCATAACAGGTCTTAAAGACGGTTTTGAGAGATCTTCCTCATGGATTCTCTACTAATGATATATTTATCTCAAGTCAAGTTTAGATAATATGGTTACCCCTTTCAATTGGTCAAAAAAATCCTCTATTTTAGGTAAGGGTGTCTATTCTTGATGGTCACCTTTTTCAACATTTTATAGCTGATACATAATCTAAGTGATCCATCTGTATTTACAAAGAGAAAAAGTGCACCCCATGGTGACACACTGGATTTTATCAATCCTTTATCTAACAACCCCTAGAGTTGTACCTTTAACTCTTGCATCTCTATAGTATTCATTCTATATGGGGTTCTATATATTGACTCAGTTCAAGGCATTAATTATGTAGTGAATACAAATTCCCATTTTGATGGTAGTCCAACCAAATCTCAGGGAACACATCCATATATTCTTACAATTTTGGATGTTTACCAAATACCTCTTCCTTTTTATCTATCTCAACCTCATTAAACTTAATCACAAAAATAATTCCTCCTCTTTTCATGGTCTTATTTAGTTGCATTGCTAATAGTAACTATGGTATAAAGGATCTTACCTACTACTAATTTATCATTTATTATTATTATTATTAGTGTATTCAATATATCTATCATGGAATTTGATTATAGCCTCATGAGATTTCAACCAATGCATCCCTAAAATAATATTAAATACATGGAGAGGATTTATATAGAGGTGTCATTATGTGGAACTGTTGGGTAATATGACTTGCACATTTGGATAACATTGATCCAGAGAGTAGGTCTATCTAAAACCATACTCTAATTTCCACCCTTCTGCTAAGATTCCCAATATTTCCAATATCTCCCTGACTATACTAGATGAAATAAATATATCTATTGCTCTCCTATCTATCAAAATATTAACATTTTTATTAAATATCATACCTTTCAAAATAAGTGGTGTAGCATATCTTTCTAGATTCTGACTACCTATAACCACATATATCATATGATTTACCTCTTTAGGTCATTTACTAGATCTAGCTCTATGTGAACATTAACTAGTATAATGAGGACCTCCAAAGGTATATTATCTTATCCTGGAAAAATGGTTTCTTGACTTGCCCTTCTCATGACCTCGATGTCAAGAGTATCCATGCTTGATAATGATTTCTAGTATCATTTGATGTTGGTCTATTTAATCTTGTATTATCATTACTATGGACTCTAACTACATTTTTTTCTTGTACAATTGTTAGAGTAGGGGTATATCATGGGTCATGCCCTCATCAAGGTATTTTATGGAATTCTTTGCCATCTAAAAGTATCAAAAAGACCCTTGTATCCCTCATATTTTTCTTGGTGCCATAATTCCTTACTATAAAAGCAACTTAATTTAGGTACCATTCCATATACCTCCAACTACCTAGTTAGTTTTGTTATTTAGAAAATCAATATTTATGGCTAGTAGCCAGTCAAGAGTATCACCTGACATACTCATTTCTTGTAATGTGTCTTACTAAGAGTAAGATCAATCTTTTGATTAATACTCATTTTTATTCCCTGTAAATTACCATTCCCATGGGAAGATTCCATTCTTCTTAAGTCACACATCATATATAGTAATGTCTAGGTTCACTTATAGGAAGTCTTCCAAAACTACATCATAGAGTTCAATCTAGGGAATTATAGAGTCCTACAACCATGCTCTAATACCAATTGTAAAAACCTTAATTTCTATCTTGATTTTTTTCTAAGCCTCTGATACCAATTATAACAACCCTATATTCTATCCTATTATTTTTCTAAGGTTCATATTACCAAAAATAATCCAGATATATTCCATATAACCTTCTAACACATTCCGAGTTCTAGATGCTACAACATCCCTTGGGTGTATAGGACTGGCCAAATTTGCATATCAATTCTAGGGTTTACATTGTACACTACCCATACAACTTAAAGGATACCTTGAGTGGTCACCTTATTTCCTTTCTTTTGTTTTAAGGATATTCTAACCATAGCAAAATTATTTACCCTAGCTTATTATTTCAATAAGGGATGAAAATTCCCTTATTAAACTCATTCAATACTAATTGGTTTCCACATGTAGGCTTATTATAGTACTACCCATTACACCATGAGTAATACTATTGTGCTCAATTACACCATCCTCTTGATTATTTAATTGAGGTGACTATCACCTATGTGAAATATCTCACCAAGATGCCCATCATTCATTCGTGGTTTTTTATGACTATCATGACAAGCAACATCCCTCATAGGGATTTCCCATAGTTTCTATTATTATCACTTGCATGATATCCCTCACGTGGATACCATATGATCATTTGGGGTATCCATAATAGAAATTTATTTTACAATGAAACCTAGGCTTGCCAGCCTATAGGTCTCAATTTGATATTCTATTACCAATGTGCCTATTGTAACCCTAATATAATATTAATCTCAATTCCCTTAGTCCTGGTACCTACCTCTAGGGTATCTCTAGGTTGGTTTACCTATGAAAAATAGTTCAAGAATGAATACCTTACCCCAAGGTAAACTAAGGAATAACATTTCCTTATTTCTCATCATTCTATATTTAAAAGTCACATGTGCATAGTCCTTATTCTATTGCAAGTATAAAATAAGTGTATAACATTCATCTTAATCTTATAAAAACACATTTAATTTAACTTGACAACATAATTTGATTAAGCATTTAAAATCATTTTCCCTTTAAATAAATATCAACATTTCAAGTAAGCCATTAGATGCATGTAATACTTCCATAATAAGATCCATAAAAGATATGGATTTAACCCATTTTTTATCCTAGGAAACCATTTCAAAAATTCTAACCTCAAAATATATCCATTTTCATTTCTTGATTCTAATACTAATTACATAAAGAAACTTCTTATTCCTTTTTCAATACGTCAAGACCAATGCATAATAATTTCCATAAATATTATGTCTCAGAAATTATAAATAGTGAGGGAACCCCAATTTCCCTTGAATGAATATCCTTAATAAATTTTCATTTACAAAATACCTAAGAATCCCCTTCTTAGGTATATGTATTTAATAACAATGGAACCCCATAAGTTCCAATCTACTTATTGATCTTCAATCCCAATCCCCTCAATTCAAAGTATATAATACAAATGATTCCTCTTTTTATTTAAATAATACCAATATATACATTCAAATCCCAAATGGTTCAATATGCTACTCAATACATAAAACTAAGTTATTCATTTTCTAACAATGAATTAGTACTTTTTGAAAAGTCTACAAAACTTCATTAAACCATCCCAAAATCCATAACATAATCTTACTAAAGAAAGTAACATCCTTTAATCATCTAAGACTATCAAGATGACAAAAAACTCCCTTTTTTCGTTTCCTTTCAACAATTTCATAAAATAATCCCTCCTCTTTTTCTTTAATACGAATTAAGCATAATCTTTAATCCCTTCAATAAACCAATTTTAAAATGACTTGTTTCAAAATGAAGCAATCAACTATAGGTAACTCTTCTTTACTACATTAACCTCATTAAAAATATCAATTTCATATTCCACTAAAATGGTTTATCTTTTAATCTAATGATTATCTAATCCATAATAGATTATTTATTACTAATAATTCATCTTTAACTCACATGAATTATCCTTATTCCAAGGATTATTTTCCTATAATCCATAGTTTCAATACAAAGGTTAAATTCTCTTTTATTTTACTTGAAAAGAGTTATCTTTCATCCATAATTTATTTCTTACTAACTTAATAAAATAAGGAACAACATCATTTGAATATTTTCTTCAAACATTCATCAGACCATCTACGAGCCAAACTCTTACTCGTGATGCTTTCCATATGTCTAGGGTGAGGCTTAGGTGTCTCTCTTGAGGAGGCCCCACCATAGGTAGTTAACTAATAGGGTTTTATGTGTCTTCCCACCTTATATGTGGGATTATTAATTTAAAAAATCCCTTTGAACAACCATAGGTTTTAATTAAAACCTATATTTCACTACATACCACACACGTATTTTGTGTGTTCTAAACTGGTGCCACTAGGTGGCTTCCAAGATTCATAATTAATCAAAGGTCTTCCCTTAAAGAAATATTAGATTTTTTGGTTTTATTTTTTCTTTATCATCATAGATGAGAGGATCTATTCCATATAGAAAAAATTTTATTCAATTTACACAGGTAGCAGACCTAGTTGTGTATACAAATCATGTCCACAAGATTTTAGAGGTGAGATCCATCGAGGGTCTAAGGTTTCACACCAACATGAACTATGGTTCTAATCCTTGCAAAAGGTAATCAAGTACACACTTTGATGCTACTTAGATATCATGCCATAGGTTCAAAATAATAGGGTACCACTGTAGCATCCATTAATTTCTACAGGTTTACAAATAGCAAAGAATATTTAGGATGATTATTGGAGTTGTATAGGGATACAACCAACCTAAACATGGTAGTGAGCAAGTCTAAAAATTTAGGAAACCTCAAGACCTATGTTCTCTTGGGTGTACATAACAACAGAGTCAAGTCCTCTATAATGATAATGTTGTTCTATAATGGAGGTATCTCTATATTTTATACAAGATAATAAGTGTTTATATATACAAATAAATAAAACCATAAGTTTTATTCCATCTCACACATTTGAAGCATATTCTAAAATAAAATTACAAAGAGGAGTATCTTATAAGTATAGTAGATGCTTATTTGGAGAAGACCCAATTGATCATCAGAGGATAGATACCTTATTGCTATATCTTTCTTCCATAATATCCAAAATACCTCTCTATTCTGCATGTTCTCCATCAAAGCGAAAACCCAACAACCCCCTTTTATTCTATATCATAAGGATTTTAAAGAGAACTCAGAAAGGATTCACTTAAGATAATGAACTGATAATTGTCCAATATTAATTTTTGCTATGTTGGGGTATTTTTCCAATTTGAAGCTAACGTGATGTCCTTATTTCATTTATTATAAAGTTGGGCACTTTAATTTTCCTTTCTTCATATTAATAAATCCTTTGAATAAAGAAATATTAAACATTATTTTTTTTTAGAAAGCAATATTAAGCCTTCTAACCATAGTTCTTCATCAAGCACATTAGTAATATCAATATAACATAAAATAGCATGCAAGTATAGAAATGACATATCAAATAGCAAGGATATAAGCAAGATCTAAAATATATATCACATCCAAGATCAATTTGACTATATAAGCCATTAGTTTTTTTCTCACTTGCGAAGGGATTTATTCCTTTAAAAATATAAGTATATTATTAACATACTATTTCTCATCAAAAATATTATAAAGCCATATAATTTGTAATTAAAGATAACATATAAATTCGTAAACCCTTTAAATGAAAAAGTTGGCCAAGGAAGGGTCTTGACATAGTACCCCACTTGGACTAAATATAGTCCTTTGTAATTCATCAACCTGCAATAAAACTAAAATTACATTTATTCATTCAAATAAATATGGAAAATATTTTTGCATATCAACTACTTTCTCCCAAGTAGAATTATTTTCTAAATACCTATCCCATTGGACTTTACACTACTCCAGAGTTTGGTTCCTCATCTATTGGAAATGAAACTCCAAAGTCTTTACTGGTTGTACTTCAATAACTATAGGGTCACTTATCTACAAGTTAGCTAAATTGTATACATAGTTAGGATCAACAACATATCTCCTAAGTAGGGATACATAGAAATTATTTTTGATATTGGGCAGGTTGGGTGGTAAGGTGAGGCGTTAGGTAACTAGACTTATCTTCTCGATGATCTCAAAGGGCCCAACATATATAGGATCCAACTTGGTTGATTTTATTATGCTCTTCATGAGCTTTAATCTTAGGAATACTCTTTTCCCCATAGATAATTTCTTAGGTATGCACCTTCTATCGACATAAATATTTTGATGATCAAATGCTTCCTTGAGCCTTTTTTGGATCATCTTTATCTACTCCTCCATCTCTTGAATTGCATCTGGTCTGATGGCAATCCAATATTCTAGATTATTCCATGAGAGAGGTTTTTGGCATCATATGCCATACAGTGCTTCAAATGGAGCCATTTTGAAAGAAGCATGATGACCATTGTTTCAAGCAAATTCAACCAAGAGGAAAAAATATTTCCATTTAGATTTTTGATCCATGCAATACATGGAAAGAATATCCGCCAAAACATGGTTGACTCTTTTAGTTTGATAATTAGTCTGTAGATGGCAAGTACAACTGATATTCAATTTTATACCTATAGCCTGATGTATAGCTTGCTAAAATGCAAAAATGAAACTAGAATCTCTATTAGATATAATTACTTTAGGGAAACCATGTAGTCTAAAGATTTCATTGGAAAATATTTTAGCCACCATAACTACATTTTCCTTTGTACTCCTTAGAATGAATTGCACAACCTTGGTCAATTTTTCCACTACAACAAGGATTTCATCATGTTGAAATATCTTATTTGAAAGTCCCACTATAGTATCCATAGATATGACCTACCACTTTCATACATGTATGTCATGTGGGTATAGATAACCTGCTGGATGTTGATGCTCACCTTTGACATTTTGATATTCCATAAATTTAGAAATAAATTAATTGATGTCCTTCTTCATCCCTATCCAAAAGAAGTTCCTTTTCATGTTTTCCCTCATTTTGACCCCTCTAATATAAATAGCATAGGGATATATATGTACCTCTTGCATAATCATTCACCTTAGATCATTAATTTTTGGTATGGAAACCCTATATTTATAGCATAATATTCCATCCTTAATGGTATAATATTTACTATCTTTATGTTTACTTGTCATATTAGCCTCAACATCCTTGCAAAACTGATATTGGGTTTGCTTCTCTCTAACTTATTTCATCAAGTCCACATGGCTACAGGTTATAGTAGTTATATGCCTTCATCTTCCCAAGGTATCTGTAAATTTATTTTCATTACCTTTGATATACTCAACACCAAGTTGTATTAAGCTAGGAACTTGATTCACCTTCTCTATCTTGCATTAAACATCATTTGAGTGAAGATATACATCAAGCTTTTGTTATCAATTCTAATCTTGAATTTTTCACCTAACAAATAGTGCCACAACATATTAAGGGTATGCACCACTACTTCAAGTTTGAAGTCATGTGTAGCATAACTTACTTCATGTTTCTTGAGTTTCCTTGAATTATACACCACCACTCTTCCTCTTGGAATATGATCCCTCCTAATACTTCAAATGATGCATTTGTGCATACAAAGAAATTATTGTGTGGATTTATAATTTTTATAATAGGTTTTGTAGTGAGTTTCTATTTTAGTAACTCAACCAAGGAAATAACAACATATGTAGGCTATGCTGTAGGATAAACTAAACAAGGAGAAATGTCAAGTTTTATGCTCGGAAATTAATCAGTTGAGCCACATTGCTCACTGAATCGCTCGCCCTCCTTTCTCTGCTCTATTCTCTGCTTCTTCTTTTACGAACTTCTCTCACACATGCACTCTTTGTCTAAAGACCCGAACTGCCTTTTATAGCCATAGGGAGAGGAGGATAAGGGTTATCCTCTGATAGGTTCAGATAAGGGTTATCCTCTGACAGGTTCGGATAAGGGTTATCCTCTAACAGGCCCTCAACTAGGGTTTCTAACTAATCACCGACTTAGCATTAACTCCTGCGGAGATCAGATATGTCATGTGTCAAATATTTCAGAAGGTAAGTGTGATGTCATGTCACACTTTTTCCAGGATCCCAGACTGTGGGAGCGCAGTCCGAATTTGCCCATGTCTGGAGCGCAATCCGGTTTCGCCCAAGGTTCGGAGCACAGTTGGGCACAGGCATGAAATCTGGGTTAATTTTTCTAAAACCCTCCTTTAAACCTGATTTCATGATCGCTTTGACTCCAAGCTACTCTCGCAATCTGCTAAAGTCTTCCTCCTTCAAAGGCTTCGTGAAAATATCTGCCAACTGCTCCTTGGATCTGCAAAACTGTAGATGAATTTCTTTGAACTTCACCAACTCTCTGATGAAGTGATAACGAATATCAATGTGCTTCGTCTAGCCATGGAACACAGGATCCTTTAAGAGTGCAATGGCCGAATTTTTATCACAAAAAATTATTGTCATGCCTTCTGGAGGATTGTGCAGTTCACTCAAAACTCTTCGCAGCCAAACTGCTTGGCATGCGATTGTCGTGGCGATGACATATTCTGCTTCGGCTATGGACAACGCAACAATGGGTTGCTTCTTGGATGCCCATGAGACTACCCCTGATCCGAGATGGAAAGCATACCCGGAGGTGCTCTTTCGATCATCGGTACTGCCAGCCCAGTCACTGTCTATGAAGCCGACCAGTTCCAACTTGTCCTGTTTGGCGTAAAATAAGCCATGGTTCTGCATCCCATTGACATACCACAAGATCCTCTTGCCTGCTTACCAGTGCATGTCCTTCAGAGTCTCCCTGAAATGACTGATCAAACTGACCCCGAACATCAAATCTGGCCGAGTTGCAGTCAAATACATTAGACTACAAACTAGCCTCTTGAACAAGGTTGGATCTACATTCCTCCCTGTATCCAACTTGCTCAGCTTCAAACCTGTGGCTATAGGTGTGATGGCAGGTTTGTTGTCCTCCATATTGAAGCGCTTCAGGACATCCTTTGCATACTTGCCTTGAGAAATGAAGATGCCATCTGTAGATTGGTCAACTTCAATGCCGAGAAAAAATTTCATCAGCCCCATGTCAGTCATTTCAAACTCGGACTTCATGGCTATTCTAAACTGCACAAATAGGCTGTTGCTATTGTCAGTATATATTAGATCGTCTACGTATAGGCAGATGATGATGAGCTCATTTGCTGCATTTGTCTTCATATACAGGGAGTGCTCATATGGGCATTTTTGAAACCCATTCTCCTAAAAATAGCCATCAATATGGTTGTACCATGCCTAGGGTGCTTGCTTCAACCCATACAGTGCCTTCTTCAATTTTAGGACTTTGCCTTCTTGCCCTTGTATTTCATAACCGTGTGACTGGTCTATGTAGACCTCTTCTTCCAACACTCCGTTGAGGAAGGTAGACTTGACATCCATTTGGTACACACTCCATTCTTTCTAAGCTGCCAGTGCCAGAATCATTCTGACTGTGTCAAGTCGGGCTACAGGTGCATACACCTCATGATAGTCAACTCCTGACTTCTGCTTGTAGCCTTTTGCCACTAATCTAGCCTTATGCCTGTCAACTTCTCCTTGGGCATTAAACATTGTTTTATATACCCACTTGACCCCAATGGTCTTCTTTCATGCTGGAAGATCTGTTAGTTGCCATGCCTCATTCTTCTCAATGGATGTTATCTCCTCATCCATCACATTCACCCATTTGTGATTCTAACTTGCCTCTTCAAACTCCATTGGATCACATTCAGTAAAGAGAGCAAAATCAGAATAATCTTCATCTAACTGATTTTGGGTTACCTCATAAATGTCTTGCAAGCTCCGAGTCTTCGTAGGAGTCCTCAGGTTTTGAATTCTTCTTGCAAGTGGAGGTGATCGGGATGATGAGGTTGTGTTGTTGCTGGCACCACTATTGCTGCTTAAAGGTACAGGTGGCTGTGCACTGTCATCCTCCAATTTTACAGGTTCAACAATTGCTGGTTCAGACTGACCAGTCTTTGAATTCCAGTTCCAGGCTTCATCCTCCAGGAACTTCACATCTCGGTTGATGACAAGTTTCTTTGGCATAGGATTGTACAACCTATATGCCTTTGCTGGTTCATTGTACCCTATGAAGATGCATCTTTCAGATTTGTCATCCAGCTTCTGCCTTTTCTCATCTGGATCATGTGCATATGCTATGCACCCGAAAACTCGTAAATGAGCCACACTTGGCTTCAACTTGCTCCAAGATTCCTCTGGAATTTTGTCCCTCACACTCTTGGTGGGACATCGGTTCAGCAAATAAACTACACAACTTATAGCTTCTGTATAGAACTCATGTGGCAAAATTTTTTCCTTCAACATGCTCCGTGCCATCTCCATGATGGTTCTGTTCTTTCTCTCAGCTACAACATTTTGCTGTGATGTATATCTGGCAGTGAACTACCTTCAAATTCTATGTTGTTTGCAAAAGTTGTGGAATTCATTGGAGATGTATTCTCCACCTCCATCAGTTCTGAGAGGCTTCACATAATGACCACACCGTTTCTCAACCAAAGCCTTGAACTCCTTAAACCTTGCAAACACCTCTAACTTCAACTTGATTGGATAAATCCAAGTCTTTCGACTGATGTCATCAATGAAGGTCAGGAAGAACTTGTTGTCGACAAGTGTGGTGGTCTGCATGGGACCACAAATTTCTGAGTGCACCAGCTCCAATGGTTGTGATGCTCTCTAATACTATCCTATAGGGAATGTGTCCCTATGCTACTTGTTGACCAGGAAACCTTCACAAACTTGGTTTGTTTTCTCAATAAGGGGTAAACCCTTCACCATCTACTTCTTGTGCAGCAGATTCAGGCCACTGAAACTCAAGTGACTGAATCCAATATGCCATAGCCAGGTAGCATCCTTCTCAACTACACTCAGAGACATTAAAGATTCATTATGAATCTACAACGGAAACATTTTGTTTTTCGTCATGGAAACTATTGTGATTTGTCCATGGACTTTGTCTTTGATGGAACAAACACCATCTTTGAACAGTACAGTGTGCCCCTTCTACACAAGCTGTCCAACACTTAGCAGATTGTGCTTCAACCCAGGAACATAAAAAACATATTGAATTTTTTTTCTTTCATCGTGCCAGGTTCGGATGAGGATCTTTCCTTTCCCCATCATAGGAACTTTGCAGTTGTTCCCCATCTTGACTTTGGACTGGACTGTTTCATCCAGTTGTGATAACATCTCCCTATTTCCAGTCATATGGTTACTGCAACCACTGTCAAGATACCAGATGTTTTTCTTGCTCTCCTCTTCAATACTGCAAGTCAGCAGCACATTTCCTCCTATCACATTTTTGGGTTCCTCCGTATAATGGGCTTGCTGCTAATTCTCGTTCGCCATCTTCTTCCTGCACTGTGAGACATAATGGACGAACTTGCTACAATAGTTGCATTGGACCTTTGACATGTCCTTCTGCTAAGAGCTTCTTTGCTAATTTCTGCCAGTGCCTCTTCCTCCTTGCTGATGAAAGTTGCAACTTGGCTCAGCATCATGAGGGTTTGATCTCCCTCCTTGCTTGTTACTTCTCCCATGCCTACTTCTGCCTCTTCCTCCTTGAGAACTAGAAGCGTTGTGGTGGGAGTCTTGTCTGTCGCTATCTTAGACTGAGATTTGCACTTTGAAGGCTTGCTCCAAAGAAGACTGAGTTGAGCGGCTCAGCCTCTATTCATGGATATGTAGGGAACCCATGAGTTTTTCTATTGAGAGGGTTGTCAAATCCCTTGACTCTTCGATTGCTATCACAACCGAGTCAAACTTGGCAGGCAAACTTCTAAGAATATTCTCCATGATTCTCTAGATCTGCACATTTTCTCCATTCAACCACATCTGGTTGATAATGTCAGTCGTCAGGGTGAAGAAGTCGCTCATCGACTTGAACTCGCTCATCTGCAGGTTCTCAAACTCTCTCCTCAGCATCTGCAGTTTCACCAAATTCACTTTGTTGGTGCCCTGATATGAACTTGCCAGGGTTTCCCAAGCCTGCTTGGCCTTGGTGGCTGATGCAATCCGTGAGAAGATGGTCTCCTCAACCGCTTGCATGATGTAGAAGAGGGCCTTCTGGTCCTTCTTCTTGTGCTCTTTCAATAGATCCTTGTCTTCTTGAGAGAGGGCGGTCAATGCTGCTGCATCTGTCGGTTTTAGGTAGCCGTTCTCGACTAACTCCCATAGCTCCTGAGATCCGAACAGGATCTTCATTTGGATTCTCCAGGAATCATAGTTCTTGCCATTAAATTGCGAGATCTACAACTACAGGGAATTCTTTCCGAAATCCATCTTCTATCTCTGTGTCACGGTTCAATCAGCTCTGATACCAATTTGAAGGAACAATTCGACAATTTTAATTATCGAAGTCCGAAAGTTTGGACTGCATAGGGCGCATGGCCAACTACAAACTTCAGGAGCGAAGTGCAGATGGCACCGAACCACGGGTGAAGTTCGTCACTCGCGAGCGCTATGCAGACTGTGTTGGGAAATGGGCAAAGTTCGCCAATCGCTAGCGCAGTGCGGACTACGCTGGTATAAGGGCGAACTTCAACCTTCGCAAGCAAAGTGCGAACTTCGCACGACGTAAGGTGAAAGTTGTCGGTCGACAGCGAAGTGTGAACTTCACTGGCTGACGAACTTCGCTGGCACTCGGGTTGTGCTCGAAACTCAGGCACAGTCGGATTGCGACAACGAAGTGGGGAGGCTGCTTCAAAGTTTGCCAACTCTGGCCTTCGACTTCTTTGTCTTTCGTGGCTATCGTTGGGTTTGCCTGGCTTGGCAAGACCCGTATGAGAGGAAAGAAACGTTGAAATAGAGAACAACAAACGTTAGCACATAAACTACTGCAAACCCTAAAGATGCCACAAACAATAGCAAAGTTTATTTATATGAAACTAGGGTTACAATATTCCTCAACCGAGGAAATAACAACATCTGCAGGCTACGCTGCAGGATAAACTAAACAAGGAGAAATGTCGAGTCTGCTGCTCGGACATTAATCAGCTGAGCCACACTGCTCACTGAATCGCTCGCCCTCCTTTCTCTACTCTATTCTCTGCTTCCTCTTTTACGAACTTCTCTCACACACGCACTCTTTGTCTGAAGACCCGAACTACATTTTATAGCCACGGGGAGAGGAGGATAAGGGTTATCCTCTGACAGGTTCGGATAAGGGTTATCCTCTGATAGGCCCTCAACTAGGGTTTCTGACTAATCGCCAACTTGGCATTAACTCCTGCGGAGATCGGATCTGTCAGGTGTCAAATCTGTCAGAAGGTAGGTGCGACGTCATGTCACACTTTTGCCGGGATCCTAGACTGCGGGAGCGCAGTCCGACTTCGCCCATGTCTGGAGCGCAATCCGGTTTCGCCCAAGGTTCGGAGCGCAGTTGGGCACAAGCGTGAAATCTGGGTTAATTTTTCTAACAGCCACGCAGTCAAGCAGATTCTGATTGCATGTGACGTTCAAGTAGTTAGAGTGGCCGATGCAATTGTCGTGAGCCATGCAGCAGCTGTCAAGCCCATCACATGGAGCTTCGCCGGGGCATCCCGTGTAAAACAGTCCACAATATTTCCCATACCTTAGAAGCGGTGCTTCTGCAACATAGCCCATTAATAATAACGTGTATTAGTAAATATTGTGAGAATCGCTTTATTGTAACATAATTCATATGCAACGAATAGGAACATCACCTGAACAAAATTTGGATTTGCATGTAGTACTGCATCGCTCCTGCGCTCACGCAAGAAAACGCGTTAGTTGTATCACTTGATATATAAAGACAGAGAAAGAGAGGTTGTCTTTCAGATAATAATAATTAAAATAAGCTAGATGATTGAAAGCATGGAGGCGCATTACCCATTTGAAAGCATGGCAATACTGAAAAAAGAAGGCAAAAACAATTAGAAAGAGGGTCATTAGCCGTTGCAGAAATTGCATTTTCATCTCTATCGTGGCCATTGATATGAGATGTCCACTCCTCGACGTTTACTGCTTGGATGTTTTGTTATTCTCGTTGGTATGGGGATGATGAGCGAATGGGCAAGTAATGAGAATTATAAAGCCATATAAAAATTTAATGCCCCAAGTTAATCCTTGCCGTAACGAACCTAAACAAAAGGAATTTTAAAGCCACATATTAATTTAATAGTCCTGCGGAACTCTGAATGCTGCCATTAACACGGAATATCACAAGGGAATACTCCTGCGGAATGCAAACGCTAAAGCGAAACGTTTCCATTCAACGGTCAAAATAACGAAGAGAATTGAAAGAATAGTTGTTGACTAGATTTTTTCTGTTTCTTTGCTTTCAAGCCGCGTTTTCAACTTAAAGTCAATTTGTAGAAAACACTATTTTCAATGACCTTCACGAAGAGGACAAAGAAACATTTCATGACAAATTTTGGCATTTGGGAAATATTATACTGTCACTTTCCCTAGGATGTTGAAGTTAATACAAATGTTCAAAATTTAGAGTCATTATATGAAAAGAGACAGAGTAACCTTTTCAAAACACTTATTTTAAAAATGAAAAAAACTTATTTAAAAGTATTATTTGACTTTGTGTTAGCAAAAATTTATCATAAACATTCTCAAGTCATATTAAATGCTTTCCTAGAGATGGTTATGCAACAAAAACTTGGGTTAGGTATTGTTATTACCCTAATAATATTTGATAATGTTGGATGTGTTTGTATCTTTGACATGATGAAAAAAAGAGAGGTGGGGGGTTTTATTTTTGGAGCAGTTTTCTTAAATTTCAAGTAGTGATGGTTTTAGCCTATGGTCTTATTTTAGTCCATTGTATTCTAATGCCACTTGGTGGTTTAGGATTATTTTGTGTAGTGAGATATTTATATGTATTGTAACTGTTTTCTTAAAAGTACATTGTAATATAAAAGAACAAGAGGAGTGGCTTTGATTTTTTATTATTTTTTTGCTAACAAGGATTTTTAGGATAAATAGTTGTGTTTTATTGTGTATATATGTTATTTTTTCCTTCTATTTTATAATTATGTTTAGATTAATATCTATATAAAAGGTTTAGAATTAATGAGGGTTATAATAGTATGATTAATCAAGTTATGATGACAGAGAAATTTCAAAGGATGGAGTACTTTACATGAGGACAAGTAATGGTAAAATTTACATTCTTACAGTTTTGGTTGTTGGTTGAAAAGCAAAATTATAACTAATAAAAAATAGACAAGTAAAATGAAATGATAAAATATTACCTAGATTACCTACAAAATAGAAGATAATATGACGTGACAACCTCCTATAGCAACTTTTTCATATCTTACAAGGTATGAGAGATATCTATAGTGATGAAGATATGGTGGATATCTATTGTGCTATGGCACAAATACAATAGGTAATGGTTAGAATGGTAGTTTATTTATAGAAGAAAAAATAAATGGTTGTATTATCGTAATGATAAATGTCAATGATTTATTTCTATAGAGGGAAGCACTAAACATTGTCCAATACCAACCACTCTATAGAAATTTACCTATAAAAAACATCTATAGTAGTTATTCCATGGTTTACTTTTATAGTTGATGGGTAACATTCTTCTAATAACATCCTTCTATACTAGTGATCATGAATATTTATTCATTAACTAATCCAAAGCTAAATATTTTGACAAAAAAAGATGAAGAAAGAGGTGCGATCTCAAAATAATAGAATATAAAACAGAAAAATATAACAAATAAAAACATATAAATGTAAGTGAACATAACAAAATAATTATTTTCTTAAGAAGTAATATAGAATGCAAATATTTTTTTGAAAACAAATGTGAAATTCTAACACTATATTTGTTGTTCATGCTTATTATAATTAAGGATGCATTTTTATTATACAATATTTTTATTATTTTAAAAATTTACTATTATAAATATCAAGTTTACTGGATATGAAGAAGCCAGAGGAAGAAGCTACATGCATTAGGTTTTCGAGTTCTTGGTTCCATACTACCTTTCCACTATGGAGTGTGTGTGGGATACCTCTTAGGGCATTTATTTGCTACTTTCATCGACTTTACTACACCATTTGGTGGATTGAACCTATTTTTTTTATGGATGGAGCTCAGTCAATATCTCCAAATTTTTTTGAAGTTGTAGAAGGGAGCAATGGTGCTAAAGGTGAATAAGCAACCACAAAAGTTCATTCCTAAAGTTTATCATGAGGTAATACTTCTCATTCAGATGTTTTTATCCCATTGAGTGAGTTTAATACTACTTGTTCTTTAATGGAAAGCCATATGTTGGTAGCGTATTTTCTAGGTTGTATCCCTGGCGAGACCCTCCTTCGGATTTAGGTCCAAAAATCTTGGCATGGCATCAAGGTTGATGGTATCGAAAACCTCACCAAAGGTTTTTTTGTTTCATTTTACTGACCCTGCTCAGGCCAAAGCGGTCCTTAGTCTTGGGCCTTGGTCTATTCATAGCTCTCTATTAATTTTTCAGCATTAGACCAACTATTTTTTGGTCACTAATGATGTTTTCTTATAGGTTCTAATTTGGGTCGAATTCCCTGGTCTTCCTCTATTGCTCTAGCCTTATTATCAGGACCTTGTAGCCCCCATTCATGAATTTATTTATTATTAAATGGATAAATTTTATGCCTCATGCCCTCAAAAGTGTTTTCGTGTCAAATTCGATCTTTTTAAGACCTCAGGGAGACTTTTGATGTCCAAGTTGATGATTATAGGTTCAAGCAACGTGTTATCTACATAAACCTACCTAACACATGTTACCGTTACCAATCAGTTACCCATAAGATAAAATATTATCTTTTAATGGTCGATAAGATTAAAGTTAAGGAAACAACTATGGCTCCTATTACTACTAGATTTGTCCCTACTTCCAAATGGGGGTAAGATGAATGGAAGGTAGTCTAGAAGAAGGGTAAGAATGGGAAAAATGTAAACCCTACAACTTATCCCAATAGCTTGCCTCAACCCCTTGTGTCTTCTATGATAGTTGGGCATGGTATGGTGATAGAGCAGCATACCATGCAATCAGTGATACCTAGTGCTAGGGCTTCACAGATGGTTGCTAATATACAATTGGCTAGTGCTTCCTTTGCCAAAATTGTTATTTCTTCTGCTCCTACTTAGTCTTCAGATTCTCTAGTTCTACATATCAATGGGCAGTCTTCATTAAGATTCATGGAACCCAAATGCGCTTTTGTCAATGGTCGAAAATACCATAACCCACCATGGGGAGAATACTTGGTTCACTAGGACAAAAGGTATCAAATAAAGTTTTGGAAAATAGGTCAAGAGCATTTTCTCAATAATATTTATGATTCTATTTCAAAACTTGGAGGCCCTAAATATGTAGCCGGGCATATGAGTCGTGATCTATCTTCATGATTTTTTTATCATGGAATGTTAGAGGGCTGATAGACCCAATTTGTAAATACTTGGTTCGAGATGATATTGCTTCATGCTCTAGGTTTTATGGTAATCTTGACACTCTTTATCTTCAATAAATTAATATTTCTAACTTTATTCTACAATGTACTTGTCCTTTTCTTTGACCATGTTAATTTTTTATGCCACCAATCGTTCCCCTAGTAAAGGTGGAGCTATCATTCTTTTGGCAGCTAGGTGGAAAGACAATTTTATCTTGTGGGGTGTGGACCCTTTTAATCATGAATTTTGGGTTTTACTTGAGGTTGGTGGGCTGTATTTTGGAATTATTAATGTCTATGCCTCCAATGACATTCAGAAGCATTGTAGCGTCTAGAGGTGCTGTATTTTTCTTTACCACATGATGTTTGGGTTATGCGTAGAGATTTTAATACGAATGTAGACAAGATAGGACATTTTACCATGCGTTGGGCTACTTAGTAAAGAGTGGCTTGGTACTTAATGAAAAATAAATTGGATTTGTTATACCCCAATTCTTTTTTTCTCCTCAATATTTTCCTAAAAAATTGTGGTATATGTGGTCCAGTTTCTAGGTTGACCATGCAATAATTCTGAGAAGGTTGGACAGATCCATGCTTTCATATCATGTGCAGTTTTTCTTTCATAGGAGAAATATTTTAGCTTCATTTGTGGAAACCATTCCTGGTACTACTACTTTCGAGCATTCACCCATCATGCTTAATGTGATGATGAAATACCTACCTCAAAGACACTATAAGTCATAATTTTTTAATACTTCATTTCTTTAGCATCCTTCCATGGTTTGTCATATCCGTAGAGTCTAGAATCTAGTTTCTAGATGTACTAGAGAATTGGGTTGGATAGAATGGTAGAATGATTTTGTTTTTCATACAACTATAATTCTCTATACTTTGGGAATAAATGTGATGCAGTTTATAATACATTCCAATACTATCCTTCATGATGATCTTGTTAAAGCTTCTCTCAGGCTTGAGGCTTATTCATTTAATTTTGAACTTCTATCTCATGTTGCCCATCTGAGGCATGAACTTAAACTTGTTAAAAGTAATGAGGCTTGGTAAGCTCGAATTAAATCTCATCTTCATTGGATTGAAGTTTGTGATAGGGCCACTAAAGAATTGTTTCAAAGGCTTCACCCTCCCAAACAAGCTACTCAATTCAAGGCCATTCAAGATAATGGAATAAGGTTTAACTCTCTTCCTGATATGATTAATGCTTTTGTCAAGCACTATACTAATATTTTTATCACTCAATATTATTCCCCTAAGTGGGAGCAAGCACTGGAATATTGTATAGCAGTTGTACCAATTAAGGTTTCAAAGTCTCAAAGAGCAGGGTGTGATAAACTACTCTTCCTTACAGATCTATAGGATGCATTATATCAAATAGCAAATGATAAATGAAAAATCTCTAGGTATATATGGATTTCACTATGAGTTCTACAAGGGTCTTTGGGACTTAGTTGGTCTTGATCTCCATAAATTTTATCTAGAGGCTCTTTGATTAGGCTTTGTAGGAGAAATTATTAATAGGGGTAGTATCAAATTCATACCTAATAAGGGGACCTAGAGTTTATTACTAATTGGAGGTCTACTACTTTGTTGAATGTTAGTTACAAGATCAATGCCAAAGCTTTGACTCTTTTTCTTAGACCTCTTCTTCCTTTGATAGTCAGATCAGAGCATACTAACTTTATTCAAAGAAGGTACATCCTCGATAATGTTTTTGATATCTTAGAGGGAATGGAATGGGCCTGAATGTCAAACCAGAATATGCTTAATATTTATTTTGAGAAAGCTTATGACCTTATTGAATGGAGATTCATTCTTGCTATGCTCAAAGCTTTAGGATTTAGACAATTTTTCATTCATACTATTGTTATGCTATTCATAGATGCTTCAATTATTTTCAATCTAAAAAATTCACAATATTAAGCAGTGGGCCTGTTTAGGTCTGTTTAGCAAGGGTGTCCTATTACTCCTTTATATGTGCTTACTACTGAAGCCTTTGGCTATCGTTTAACTACTCAAGCTTTTATAGGTCTTATTAAAGGAATTACTCTTTCGAATGATCAAGGACAACTTATTAATGGTTATTTTAATGATGACTTCTTTCTTACTATAAGGGAAGAGGAGAAATTTATTTCTAATGCTCTATTTTATTTGAACACATTTTGCAAAGCCTCTAGTTCCTCAATACAATGGAGGAAGACCTTCTGCTTTAGACAGTATCCCTTGCCTATGCCACCTTGGATTTAAGGGTATTATAAGAATTGGATCCCTCTTGGAAAAGTTTTTAAGTTTCTTCGTATTACTTTTACCTTTCAAGGCTCCCCTGCTCAACTTTGGAATTATCTGCTTGAAAGAGTTGAAAAGAAACTTGATTTCTAGTTTACGAAGATGTTGTCATTAGCAAGTAAATTTCATATTTACTCTAAAGTTTTAGTTGCAACTTATGTTTATTATTCCTCTTGCTGGGTTCCTTCATAGGCTTGCTATAAGAAGCTTGATAAACTCCTTCGATATTTTTTTAGAATAATTCTTTTAAAACAAAGGGATTTTATAGAGTTTCTTGGTATATTTGTTATCTTCTTAAAGAATATGGCGGAATGGGTCTTCTGGACTGTATGTGGCAAGGTATTGCTCTGTGTGCTAAGTGGGTGATCAAGGCTCTGAGGGGAGCTGATGGTTGGAAATTTTTGGTTCAACATTTTATTTCCTCTGGTCTTCCCTTAAACCGTAGAGCATGGAGAGGGTTGGATTTTTCCTCTCTCATTGTTGTTCCAATTTTTGTTAAGATTTATGGCTCCTTTGTTAGTAAAATGATATGGAAATCCTGGTAGTAGCTCACTCGGATGTATTGGAGAGGAGATAGCTTTCGTAAAGGCTTATCCATAAATTCTATGAATATTTGGTGGTATCCCATGTTTCTTCATCAAGGTTATCCCTTAGCTCGGGTGCAATGGATTCATGCTCCGTGGTTTTTCAAAAAGGGTATTGTTATAATAGTTGATTTATTTTCTCACCAGACTAGGGATTGGATCCCATAGAATCAGTTCAAACACACATTCAAGCTAAATTTTTTGGACAAAGATACATATTATGTTATTGATCTCAACCTTTTTTCTATGTTGCATAATATTTTTGTGTGCTTGTAGTGTCCTTGGTGGTCAAACTGGAGATGACATGTTGACACTCATTTTCTTAATTATAAGGCTCGATTGGGGTATAAATGGTTATCTCATCATATTCCTTTGGTAACTAAGCTCAATTAGCATTGGGACTTATTTTCTACAAGGACTAGATGGAATTCTAGATTTCAAAATGTGTGGGATACTTATATTCAGCCCAAGCAATTTTTACGTAGAGCTTGCTGTGTCAAGGTCTTCCCTTGGGGGAAATTTTGAAGAACCTTCGAATTATTGATCCTAAATATCCTTTTTGTGGTGTTCCCGAGTCTTGTATTCACCTCTTTTGGAATTGTAGAGGATCTAGGCAAGCTTGGGAATAGGTTCTTTATTTTTTTCCCATTTACAGCTACAATATTTTCTTGGCCCCAAGATCTTCTTTGCAACTCTTTTACTTTATCTCTTCCACTTTTTAAAGTGTGGCATTTTTACAGGATAAGCTTACTCTTTCATATTTGGAAGACCCATAAAAAACATATTTTCAAATAGTGCACACCTTCTATCACATTTACTCATGCTGACAAATTAAATTTTTTTAATGACATGTGGCTACGAATATGTACTCAAGCCAACAAAGTTGCTATGGATTTGGATCATCTGCATGTTCTTTTGATGTACTAGGCCAATGCTCCATGTACAGTCAACTGAACCCCCATAGAGCACTCTTCTCAGGAGTATTTTCAATCCCGCTCTCATCGTCGACCTCCATCATATACAAAAAGTGCTCTCACTGATAAGCACTGGTCCCAAAACTCACTAGTAAAAAAACATCCTAATATTGACATTGCTTGTTCGTCCCATCACGATGGGAGGTGGGATGATGTTCAACCAGTTTCTCCTGGGCTAGTTTTTTTGAGCGATGCAGGTACTGAAGGCCTTAATCATGATGTAGAGGGGTGGATTCCCATCCCATAATAACTAGTTGTTTATGCAAGACAACACGCCAGGGTACATTACTCCATATGATATGCTTTCTTTGATGTAATAATCATCAATGATCATGATTTATAAACTTGTATTTTGTTGACGACTTTGTTTACTAACCCTTGTCAATGAGGATTAGTTTGATTCCCTATGGAATGTGTTAACCCACCCATTTTTTAATTTTTTTTATTGTAAAAATTGTTATCTTAAATTAATATAAATTTATTTTTTTATTAAAAAATAAAAAAAAATTAAAAATCACCTATGGTGAATTCAGCTCCTTGATATTTTTATCCTTTGAAGTCGACTGCTTGACTTGAAGGTGCAATGATCTCATTTACAACTTCTCGAGTTCACCAATCCGAATGTGAACTGCCTAAAACTATTGGAGAACATCAATAACTTATTTGTGTTTGAATGGACGTCCATCAGAATGTGCGTACATAGAACGTGCAATGAAAAATTCACAACAAACTACATACACTATACACCAATCAATGTTGCGAATCTAGTCCTCTCAACATAGAGCGAATCCATAGACTGGACCAAAATTTTACCTTTATTTCCAAGATTACATTAATAGTTGAAATTTGGTGGGATGAAAGACGGATGAGCGAGGAGGGGTGAAAGATGGATGAGCGAGGATGGATACCGTGTCGACTCCAAAGGTGGTCTACGAAAGTATCCAATTATAAGAAACTACCTTTCTTTCTCTATCTATTTTTTCCTCACTCTGATTGACTGACTTGGGAAATAAGAAGAAGCAAAGAATGAATTTTCCAAATATATCAATTTCGAGTTGCCAACATGGCAGTAAAATTATTTTTGACGAGGAGATCAAGGTTCACTTGACCTTCAGTCAGGTCACTTGACGTTCTTGACCTTCAGTCAGGTCACTTGAATATGAAGGTCCACATTAGACACGACTCTTTCAAAACATTAACCAAAGAGTTATCCAATTGGACCAAATTTTAGACATAATTTACCATCAATTTCGTGCAAGATTGCGTTAGCAGTTGGAATTTGTTGGGATGAAATATGGTAGAGCAAGTATGGATGCCGTGTCGACTCCGAAGGTAGTCTATGGAAGCATTCAATTACTAGAAACCATCTTTCTTTCTCTCTGTCATTTTTCCTTGCTTCCATTGATTGACTCACAAAAGAAGAAGAAACAAAGCATAAATTTTCCATTGCAAAGTGCGCACAAAGCAGACTGCAAAGAAAATAAGTTACACATCCCAGAATCCCCTTCCCTCTTTTAGCTTTAAACCTTCACGTTCCCGTGAAAAACTAGTAGCTGTGGAAAAAAATCCCACTTTACGCCAACTCCTTAGTCATCTTGTGCATCCATCAGTACCGACACATCCATACCCTGAACACTTTAAAATGCCCTAGTTGACACTCTTTAAAGGGGAGGAGGATGCTCAAGAGCATGTGACTAGATTCCTGAGCCAGTGCTTTGGCATTCAGGATAACAATGCTTTGTTACTAAGAACATTTATAACCACATTCATAGGCCCTACCTCGGATTGGTTCACTCAATTACCAAAACATAGCATCAGTAACTTGGATCAGCTAGTGGACGTGTTCCTCAAATGCTTCACCTTCAAAACTAAGAAAAATGCATCATTAAGTGACCTAGATAGCCTCAGGAAGTATGAGGAAGAAACCATGGTGGCATACGAGAACCGATGGAGGATGTTGCTTTCAAAGCTGCCTTACATCCCTCCCATGTCAGACCTAACCCAAATGTTCTCAAAAATCTGTTTGATATCGACCTTTGTGCTATTGCAGCTGCAACAATATACCAGTTTAGAGGAAGCTCTGGCACAAGCTAGAATCATTGAGAAGATAAAGATACAGAATGGCGAGATCGCCAAACTTAAGAAGAAAGAATGGACCAAGAACACCAAAATAGGGACCACGTAATAGAAACCCACTACGGTCAATCAGGTTACTATAAACATCCCTAAGCCTGCACAAGCAATACAGCCTCAAAATTCTAACTATCAGGTGATGCCTCCTAGCAACTGTGACAGAGAAAACCAGATGCAAGAACAAAATCAATAGCATCATCCTAGATGACAATTTACTCCTTACATAGAGTCTAGGGACTCTCTATTTGACCGCTTGTCAGCAGTGAACTTGCTCAACCTGCCAGAGATTCAAACTATAGACCCCAATGCACTAAAGCCTAAAGGGTACTAGGAGGACTTGTACTATCGATTTCATAGATGGAAGGGACATGATCTTAATGCGTGTTGGAAGTTCAAAGGTTTGGTAGAAGACCTAATTGACAACAAGACATTGGTGGTGGACAACCCCGTAGCACCATACAACCAACATATGGGAGTCTTCAGAGACCCCCTACCTACCCATGATGCGTAGGCAAAACCCCTTCAAGTCAATGAGGTGCAATAGAATTGCCCCATGCAGGGGTATGTAGGGATGATAAGCATCGTGACTAGGAACAAGAGGTATTGAGGAGCTGCTCCTGCGGTGGCCACAAGAGAAGTTCCATTGACGTCACAACCTCAACAACACCCTACGAAACCTCCCCCACCTAGACTAGTGGCTACGATTTGGACTAGACTTACCCAAAGTCTAATGACCATGTTGGCTAGGCTCTCCATATATGAGCTCATTCAACAATCAGTGCCCCATCGGGAGGCTCTAATGGAGATATTAAAAACCATCGAGTTGTAGCCCCATGAAGCAAACTCTTTCAACAACTTTGTGGGACATGTAAAACAATGTATAGAACCAGTCATCACCTTTAGAGAAGATGAATTGAAATTAGTGATCGGTGATGTGGTGGATCCACCCCTGCACATTATTACATGGGTCAGTGGGATTTCATATAAGAGGGTGTTGGTGGACACTGGATCATCCAATAACATCATTACAATAGCAACATTGAAACATCTAAAGTTGTCGACATCTCACATCATGGCCTCCATCTATACACTACAAGCATTCAATGATGCAATCTGCTCGACAGTTGGCAAAATTGTCCTACCCATCCAAGTGAGACAAAAGACTATTCATACATTGTGCCACATATTGGAAGGTGATATGGCTTATAATATCTTACTGGGCCGACCTTGGATTAGGGACATGAAGTGTGTCCCTTCAATAGCTCATCAGTGCTTAAAGTATTCATTTTAAGGAGAAGTGCATGTAGTCCCGATAGACTTAGAGCCCTTCAAGTACTGCAATATAGTGCAATTCATGCTACAATCGACCCTTCCATCAACACATTTGGATTTTTAGTTGAATCCATCTAAACAGGGTCCATATTCCTCATCTGGTCCTTCAAAAATGATGCCACCTACGGTGGCCACATCAAAGGACAAGGGAAAGAAACCCCTAGAAGAGGAACCACCCTCAGTCTCAACCATCTCAACAGAAGATATGCCTAGAAGAATGGAAGTCGAGATGCCTAGTTCACCCCACATGGAGTGGACTTCGGAAGGACTCCCATTCACTCCCCCTCAACCACCAACAATCATCGTTGAGATGGACAACATGGGCCTGGGGGAGTATATAGTGTGAAACATTATTGCAATGCCTACACTTGAGTCCATGCAGGACATGGGGAGGCCTCGACTCCCCATTGGCTCTGTGGTTTATCTAGGCTACCCACCTAATCAGAACAAATTTGTTTATGGGGAACTAGATAATGGCATTGAAACTTTTATGCAAGAAGATGAAGATGAAGAGCCCTTTGTAGAGGACATCAACTATTTTTCCAACCCAAACTTTGCATTGAGATATCTTGGCCAATGCAATTGGTATGGATATGGTTTGGGAATGTATGAGCAAGGAGTGTGTGTTATTTGCAAACCGAGATATCAAATGTCGTATGACAAGTCAGGAGTAGGGTTCAACCACCCCTTGCCCCTATACATCTTGGTGGAGAACATGCAAGGCCTAGGGATAGGCAACAAGGATGGGTTGGCATTAGATGCATATGCCAATCCTAACACAACATATACATTGGGATATTATCTCCCATTGCTAACAACCAACCTTGTTGACCATAACAACCCTTTCCCTTTGGTCAAAAATGGAGACAATTCAAGGACTCACCCACAAGAGGGATATGGACCCTTTCCCTTGTTGACCATAACAACCCTTTCCCTTTGTTAGGAAGGGTATTCAGAGGATGAGTTGGAGTACAAGGTAGCACCTTGGGATCCTTTCGAGTCTGATAGCAATCATTCACAAGTATATCCCATGGATGATGATCAGGAGAGCTTCCTAATTATGTTCCCTCTGGATGCTCCAATTGAGCAAATGCCACCTCTAGAGAATCAAGTCCCCCCACAGAGAGCGAAACAACCCCGATGGGACCATATTAATTTTCTCGAGGAAGATGAGACTCATATGTCGCAAACAGCTATTGGAGCCAACGAAGGCCTTTGGATCTCTGACAGTGATTATGAAGATGAAACTAAGATGGCTTATCTCAATCATATTCGACAATAGTAATATCCCTTGGATATAAATGACATGTTTGAATAGTTACACATAGGGCCAAGGCATAGGTGGCACCTCAACCAGGTGTAGTTATAGTAATTATTGCACCCACCACTCCAGGTACACAGAGAGCATCTTCCACCTGGATACCCTATAAAACCATCAGTGTCAAGGGCAAATCTTGTTCTCTAATCCACACATAGGGCCAATCCATTTGTGCTTGTGCCCATAGAGCCAGATCCAGAGCACAAATATCATCTAGGATGTCCAAGTTACAACACCCACGAGAATGGAGACCACAATCATTACATCAACATCATCTCCATTGATTTAACCGCCCCCATCCATGATCCAGCCAACCCAACATGGTCATTTCATCTAGACCTAGAGGCTATAGGCTGGGATCGTGCTGACACAACACCATCCCCATCAGAGTACTGGCCTTGTGGTGGGATGTTCCATTTCACCCTAGGATAGACTCAAGATGTCTTCCATGCTAAAGAGGAACCTGATGTTCCAAACGATGATCTAAATTTATAAAATGATATCCACTTGATCCCAACTCCACACCAGTTGGAGGACGGATCCCACATGTCGATCGAAGAGATGACTGACGTAGACATCAGCTCAGATCGAGTGAATTTGCAAATCATCAAGTTGGGTGTAAGTCTATCACCCAAAGAGCAAGCCGACTACATTGCCATTATCAAAGAGAAGAAGGAGGTTTTTGCATGGTCCTACAAAGACTTGCCGAGACTAGACCCGTAGCTAGTCACGCATAATCTAACGATTGATCTGACAGTCAAGCCATTAAAGCAAAAACTACATAAGATACACCCAATAGTAGCCTTAATGGTCAAATATGAGCTACAAAAGTTGTTGGATGCACAATTTGTCATCTACATGGATTAACCGCCATGGTTGTCTAACATGGTTCCCATCAAAAAACCCTATGGGATGATTTGCATATGCAATGATTTTTGAGATCTAAACAAAGTGAGTCCTAAGGATGATTTTCCCTTGCCAAGCATCGATGCATTGGTAGATGCTACAACGGGCCATGAAATGCTCTCCCTCATGGATGGTTTCTCGGGATAAAATCAAATTTGTATCAATCCCGAGGACCAACTAAAAATGGCATTCACAACGCCTTGGGGGACATTTTGCTATAAGGTCATGCCTTTTGGCCTTAAAAATGCTGGCGCCACCTACCAACATGCCATGATGTACATCTTCCACGATTACATGCACAAAAATTTGGAAGATTACATGGATGATTTGTTGGTCAAATCTCTTTTGTGCCTAGATCATCTTAATGACTTAAGCAAGATCCTTGATCACCTCATAGAACATAAAGTCAGACTAAACCCCAAGAAGTGCATATTTGGCATCACCTCTGGAAAGCTCTTGGGTTACATAGTCTCTAAACGAGGAATCGAGGTAGATCCACACAAAGTCAAGGCAATCCTTGAAATGCTTCCCCCAACTACCATAAAGCAGCTTAGAAGTCTACAGGGAAAGGTCACATTGATCAAGCGTTTCATAGCGCAACTATCTAACAAGTTTTGACCCATGAATAAATTATTGCATAAGAGGGTAACATTTCACTGGGATGATGAGTGCCATTCAGCCTTTGATGAAATTAAACAATACTTGGCTTTGCCACCAGTATTGGCACCACCTAGACCAAGAGTGTCGTTCTACTTATACATCTCAGCTACTGAGGTGGCACTGGGTGCCATGCTGTCCCAAAAAAATGAACTACACAAAGAATAGGCTACTTACTATCTTAGCCGCACCCTGGTTAGTTATGAACTTAACTATGCATATGTTTAGAAGCTCTGCTTGGCAGTGGTTTTTGCTACCAAAAAGCTATGCCACTACATGCTCAAAAACATGATGTATATTGTGTCTAAGAAGAATCCATTGTGATAAATGATGAGTCCTACTTATCATAGTAGTCGCACGATAAAATGGATCATGTTATTGACGGAGTTTGACATAGAATTCATTGGAAAAAAACCTATAAAATGTCAAGTCATCATCGATCAACTGGCAGAGGCTCCTATTGAAGACGATCAGCCTCTGACCGTAGAACTACCTGATGATGGGGTCTTCCATTTTTTGGAATCACCAAATTCTGATGATCCTGAGTCATAGGATGACATGACCCTCTTCTTCGATGGTTCTAACTGTGAGCAAGGAGGTGGCACAGGAATTGTATTATTCACTCCACAAGGGGATCCAATGCCTCTATCATTTAAATTAGACTTCCCGTGCACCAAAAACAATGCAGAATATGAAGCCTTACTCATAGGTCTTCAGACAGCAATCACCATGAACATTAAACGTTTAAACATCTTTGGTGATTCATTGTTAATTGTCAATCAAGTAAAGGGGATATTCCAATGTAAATGCCCAGTGCTACAGGCCTACAAAGATCTTGTGGAAAAATTCATGGTGCAACTTGAATGGTATGACATCGAGGCACTCCCTCGATCATCGAATCATTTTACGGATACTATGGCCTCCCTGGGGTCACTAATCTTGCAAGACCCTTCCAATGAGATGACAACCATTCATGAACATTATCACAATTTGCGATGGAGCATGCAAGCTCTGACCTAACGCTAGAAATCCATCTGATCCAGATTGAACCATCTTAGGATAGGTTCTCTCAAATCCACGATTGTCTGACTCAAGCCAACTAGGGGTCCTTGTTCTCCTTAACCCCTCTTAATAGCAACACAATGCTATTTTTACAAGTTCTTTCTTGCTTAGCTTTTGCTAGGGATGAACTTCAAGAGGGATTGGTCGTTCATACCATCGAGGTTTTTGATCAGCAAGATTGGTACACACCCATAAGGGATTACCTCAAGCTAGGTAACCTCCCACTTGGATTGACACAAGCCACGAAAAGATCATTTAAATAGAAAGCGGCAAAACATGTCTTGTTAGGAGACATTTTGTATCATTGAAGCTATGAAGGAATCCTCCTCCATTACTTGGACCAGCAGGAGTCCGCTTGGGCGATCACCCAAGCACACAATGGTACATGTGGTGGCCACTTCAATGATATGGCCATCACAAAGTGCATTCTTTGCATGGGCTATTATTGGCCATATTTAGAGCGATATTGTTGCACATATGTAAAGAAGTGCATGAAGTGTCAACACCATGCTAATTTGACACACATACCTTCTTAGGCCTTGCAACCGATCCAATTGTCTTGGCCTTTTTTGTAGTGGGGCTTTGATCTAATTGAAAATATATCCCCTACGTCGTTCGGTTGTCACAAGTTCATCATAACGGCCATAAAGTACTTCACCAAGTGGGTGGAAGCAATTCCGCTAACCTCTATGACTAGAACCCGCATTGTGGAGTTTATTTTGCATAACATCATATGTCATTTTGGTATTCCATCCAAGATTCTTTCGGATAATGGGATGTCATTCAAGAATAAGGATGTGCGTGCTTTGACAACAAAGTACAAAATTCAGTGTAGTTTTTCAACCCCCTATTATCTGCAAGCAAATGGGCAAGCAAAGGCGTCAAACAAAATACTAGTCTCCATCCTCAAAAAGACAGTCACAGATAGTCATAAGAATTGGCACATTCAGATCCTGCTTGCCCTATGGGCTTATCGCACTAGCATTCGGATGCCCACTGGGGCAACTCCATTTTTGCTGGTGTATGGCTCCGAGGCTGTCATGCCTCTTGAGTTGAAAATCTCTTCACTGCGTATATCAATGAAAGAGTTCATTGATGATGACACTACGCGACATGCCTGGTTAGACCAACTGATGTTGCTCGATGAACAATGCGTCAATGCTCTCGAGCATTTGCGTATCTATCAAGAGCGACTTAAGAGAGCATACAACATGAAGGTCCACTTAAGGGACTTTTAGGTTGGTGACTTGGTCTTAAAAGAGAACCAACAAAATTCTAATTTGTTGTCCCATCTAAGGGACAAGTTCATAGCAAACTAGTTAGGTCATTATGTGATTGATAGTAGAATAGGACCTAGAACATACTGACTTGCATCTCTTGAAGGAATCAAGGAACTAGAACCGTTGAACATCAATCATTTGAGGCCATTCCACATCTAGAGAGCCATAGTCCAACCAAAAGATCGAAGGATTCTCGTAATCGCTTGGTCAACCCCAAAATGCCCCAAAGGTGTCCATAAACCCTTTGGTCAAGCCAAAAGCTCCAAGGATTCCTGCAATCGCTTGGTCAACCCCAAAATGCTCCAAAGGTATCCATAAACCCTTTTGTCAAATACCAAAATCTCCAAGGGTTACTATAACCGCTTGGTCAAAAAAAATATTCAAAACAAACAAAAACAATAAAATCATAAAAAATACAAAAAAAAAATTGCATTTTCAATTCCACGCATACTCAAAAAAATCAAAATACAAAAATATATGTTGCATTAGGCATCACATCCATACATTGCATATTTTCTAGGTCATACAAGTCAAGAGCACCATAGACTATCATTACTTGACAATTCCATCATTTTCCACATCAAATCCATTTTATACACGCATACCTTCAGAATAACACCATCGTCATTTTTATCTTAGTTATTTGTCTCCTAATGTATATAGGGTTTTTTTCATTCAGTTGTATTTAAATTGCTAGCCAAAAACTGTACAAAGTTAAACAGATTTTACATGGGAAATTTTTACTTGGATCACGCCTCATTACATAACATCCCTACATAACTTAAAACACATAAAATAATTCCTAAGTTGTGTGAACGCAAGAGAAACCTACAAAGCAGTCTAGGGTACCATCGATGAAAGATTAGTTTGTTCATCCCCCTGTACGAATGGTTTAAGAGTGCTGAGAATTGACAAAAGGACGAGCTCTTCCCCATCAAATTCCCCCTCATAAATAGTGGTTTTCACCACTACCAAACATCCCAATCACCGTTGGTCCCCAGAGTTGTAAGGATTCGTACTACCCGTCCCTACAAAGGATGGGTAGTCATCCCCAAGGCCTAAAAGGATCAATACCATTCAAAAACAAAATCCCTACAAGCCATCATCATGACCACTTTCAATCACCTTTGGTCTCAAATTTGTAAGGATCCGTACTACACGTCCATGAACAGGATGGGTAGTCATCCCCAAGGCCTAAAATATCAATGCCATTACTTCATAATCTCCATAATCCCCTTTGGTTCCCCAAGTCATAAGGATTCGTACTACACGTCCCTGCATAGGATGGGTAGTCATCCCCAAGGCCTAAAAGGATCAAGGTCATTCATAAGACACAAACCTACAAGCTCAACCTTACAAAGTTAAAAATCCAAAATCAAATAACAGTGGTTATCACCACTATTCAAAAATTTTTGCTCAAAAAGAAAAACAATATGAAAAATAAATAGTGATTTTCATCACTATGTATGCGAGCAAGTATCCTAAACCATTGAGCAAACACACAACCTAAACTTGAATCCCTGGAATTCTCAAGCATTTGAAAACCATCTAGGTGATCCTCATTATGAGTTTGGTGGATAGCCTACCTGGCAATGGCGGTATCCTAACCGCATGACGATATGTCTGTCACATTAGCTTTGCCTATGCGCAGACCAATGTTTACATGTGGATGAGCTAGCTTATGGTACCTTAGATTTTCCCGTGGATTAATCTTACTGAACACAACAACGAAGTTAGTGGAGTTAATTAGGTGATCCTCAGTACAGGTTTGGTTGATAGCCTATCTGGCACTGGTGGTATCCTAACAAATACCACATAAACGAACTCAATTGCACACACAGGGATGTGAAATAACTTGGTTACACTCACGTCGGATTTATACCTTGTTAAAAAGTCTTGCGAGATAAATGTACAGTTTTGGCTAGTTAGTTAAAATATCTGAATCTCAGAAAAGCTTACCTACATTTTAAAACAACTGGTACATTTCATTCCGTACATCACCATCAAAAAATATGCAAAATACAAAAACAAAGTTTTCACATGCAAAGTTATTCCACAAAGCCATCCCATCAGTACAACAAGCCAGTAAATCTTGTATAGTCTATGGTGCCATCAACAAGTTCTCAACAACTCATTTCATTCATTCCGTATGCATACATCATATAAATTAGAAACATAGCATTCATAATAGCATATGCACACATCAATGTAAATACATGTACATAAAAACAAACCACAAAAAGTGTATAAAAAAACAAAGAAAGTCATTTGTATATATATCATCAAAAATACCAGTAGGCTACAATGAACCGGTCCTCTGACCCCGCAACAAAATCCAATAGCTCAAAAACCCCTAAGCCTAGGGCGTCGGTCACCATGATCATGCAGGATCGGTGCGACGTGAACTACCCTCATTGTGTGGGTCTTATGGGACCCATCAGGGCGACTTCTGCTCACCCCCACATCACGGCTACTACTGCCTCCCTCATGCAATCACCGATGATGAGATGATGCTGACTACCCAGTATCATTGCCCATCGTCCGATGCAAAGAGCCACCTCTAGAGGGTGCATGGACCCACCCATCGAGGTGACTATTCTCTACCTCCAGCTCCAATTGATATCGCATCGAGTCCATCTCTCACTAATGATACATAGTCAACGTATCGTTACACTCTGCTAGCCACATTCGCAAGAGATCCCTCTCCTATAATGCATCCTTGAGCTTCTCATCCCACCTTCGGAGTAACCTCGCCAATCATGCACTCTTCGCATGCCATCCTACATTTGTGTCCTTTGCCACTGCCTAAGGCATTGACATCTCTGGCACAAAAGCCTGCTTTGGCTCCCACTACTCTAGAATATCCTGCATCTCTGGCTGATCTAGAACCTCATAATCCATGCCTGCATCATCAACCTCCACCATGTCTGCATCATCCAGTGAAACACCCCAACCCTCACCTGGTGCCTCTACACCCTCATCCCCTACTGTTGCCACCTCTGCACTGCCTAGAGGCCCCTCGCCTTGTCATTGTCATAGAGTCCACCACTGCTCATACTCCACGATAACCCTGACACCATCCACATCTGGTGCATCTATCGTTGTGTCCTCGTCCTCACCTAGTGGTGCAATGACTGGTCGAGCTAGAGTCCTCTCATTGCCCCGACGTCGATAGACCACGGGCTCCCCAGGCAACCCCTGGTGCACCCCAAACTATCATGTCACCCGGCCATATGCGAATAAATCCTACTCAGTCCCATGATGTCCAATCAGCCATTGCCCCATCCATACCCATTGCAGCCACTCTCTAGCCTCAGGCTAGGCTGGACAGTCCTGGTAAGGGTGCCAAAACACCTCCCTTGGAGTAAGTCGAGCAAAGGCATCGGGATAGTGCCCTACGACACCTACCCACTGCCTACTCTGACCTTTCTCCTTTGATATCCACCATAATGTCCCGTATCCGATATCTCCATCTATCATATCCACCCTAGTCATCAAGGGAAACCCCATCGGCCTCTCCACCACTATGTGTTGCCAAGTCTAACACTGCAACAAGTAGCTACAACTAATCCCCTTTCACCTTCGACAGCGGACCTCGTATAGCTCATCATAGAGCTATTCCAACAGAGTCTATCCCCATCTCATGATCATAGGTGCCTCCGTCGAACACTCCATTAACCTAAAAATCACCTCTAGTAGGTTCCATGGGAACCTCGCATCCGAAGATTCAAGTAGCAGCATGTTGGAAATGAGACCCATAAGTACTACGTGCCTCACTCCCAACACACCCCTCTCTAGCCACCATCGAACCAATATGTCACCAATATGGCAGTCCTCCTCTGCCCTCTCCACTAGGTCTGTCCACCCCCATATCCTCTCCATGTCCAAAGCAGCATGTCAACACTACTATCCGCTGATCCCGCGACGTCGTCCGGATCGATAGTCCGTCTATTGAAATTCGAAGGATCCGATAGACATCCTCCAAGGTCACCGTCATATCCCCTATTGGGATATGTAAAGTGTTGGTCCAGGGATCCCACATGTTGATCAGGGCCATCAGATAGGCCCGATCCTCGACCATCGGCTCCAGGTAAGTCACCTGCTTGAGCCCAAGGGTGTCAAGCCAATCTCAGTCAGCCAAAGTTAGCATTGCACATGCTTTAGTGAAAACTATGGACACACGATACTGAATCTTCACAACCTGCAATAGAAAACAACACAAAAACATTAAAAACCATGAAACACTGTATAGCAAAAAAAATTCAAAACATAATTTGTCCGTCCTAGGGTTTTTAACTCTAACCGATAAATTAAAAAAATAAACAAAAACATTCAAAAAAATAATTTCTTAGACCTAGGGTTTTTAAATCTAAACTGGTAAATTAAAAACACAAAAAAAAAACCACAACAAATAACTAGGGTTGAGCTACGTTTTTAAGCTCAGTTTTACTCTACATTTCTAACCTAATTTTTGATCGTTGTTCAATTCAGGTTAAGCGAAGTTTTTTTAAGTTATGTTCTAAACTAAGTTTTTTTAGCTCAGTTTTCATCTAACTTTGGATATTTGTGTAACTAGGGTTCAATTAAGTTCTAATCTAAGTGTTAATTTTGCTAGACTAGGGTTTCATTTTTAAATTTGAAAAACAAAACAAACAAAAAGACAAAAAAACAACTAAATTGCAAGTTTTCAAAAGAACAAAAACAACTAACAATAAAGAGGAAGAGAACTCACTGCTCTCATGTCGGATCCGACGCTGGATGATCCCGTCCATGAAATCATGGTAATAGAAAAAATTTGGCAGTGCTTCGCTTTGCAAAATTGACCTCCTCCTCCTTAGAGCTCCAAATCGCCAGGAAAAACAAATGCAAATGAGCCCAAAACCTAGTTTTTGCCTTTAAATAGGCTTTTTGAGCCTGTAATCATTCCCCCTTGGGATGAGTGCTCTGTTTAGTGCTTGTCCCACCAAGGGATGATTACTAACATGGTATTCATCCCACCCAGGGATGATTACTAACATGGTATTCATCCCACCCAGGGATGAATACAAAGTAGAAATTTCAAAAATAGAAAAAAACTGCACCAAAATGCACAAAAACAAGCCCTAAAACTGTCCAATGAGAGTGCTTTTGCACTTGAAATTTCGGGCATACAAAACATACATTTGGGTCATAAATCCTCACTATCCAATTCCCTAAGAAGGCTACCATAACCGTACTGCTCCACGGGAAGATGGATTTTCAAGAATTTCATCCCCAAACGACGTCACCAAAAGGGTCAAAACCCAACCAAAAATAGCAATAACATTGTCGAACAAAGGCGCCTTTGTGCCTGACATTATTGGCATCCAAAATAGACATTGGGGTTACAAATTTTCACTATCCTACTCCCTAAGACGGCTACCATAGCCGGATCGCTCCTCGGGAGGACGAATTCTTTACAATTTTAGCTCCAAAATGCATCACAAAAAGGGTTAAAACCCACCAAAAATAGGTCAGAATGTTTGAAAAATGCTTAATCATTCAATGGTAAACAATGGAAGGCATCCTTACTTAAGTCATCTTGGGTCAAGTGACTCATTGCTTTTCTCATGTCGGTCATTCCTTCATCGATTCGTCGCTTGAGGGGGTAGTCACACTTAGTCACTAATCAACAACAATATACCCAATCAAGGAAATGACATGCATTCAAAGGATCATTGACAAAGAAAATCACGCTCCTACTTGGGGAAGAAAACAAGCGACAATCACAAGCTGATCAAACACTTGGCATTCGTGAATCATGAACTCAAGGTTCCCACAAACAAAAGGTTGTGCCCTTTTCCTATTCATGACTGATCAATGTCCAAGCTCAAGTAACACCTCACCAAAAAAATGTTAACACTTGAATTAAGTTCCGTAGCTTGTCAGAAGTAAGGATTCAAGAATGCGTGCCCTTTCCATACTTGGGGCATCAAGAGTTGGTTAGGTTATTGAGAAACCCTAATCATTAGTGCTTTGGTCATCTATTTTTGCTCGGCACTGCGCCTTGCACAGTGCTTCCCAAAAAGGGGCATCTGTAGACACCAAAACAACACCAATTCGATTATGTGATGACAAGTGTTGATCGCATTGACACAAACAGCCCCCAGGGCAGCCCCCAGAGGTTAAACAGTGGTCCTAAACACTTCCAAAAGCAGTTTTGGAGGTCAGAGGTCAATTTGGCACCTTTTTTGCACTTTACTCTTTGATCATCACACCCCGATATGAATACAAACTGACATTCATCCCACCCAGGGACGAATATCAGCATTCGCCCCAGGGTGAGGCGAATAGCAAGTTTGACTGGAAAAAATTCAGACCTCGACAAGTCTGCTAGTTAACTGAAGCTTTAGGCCATGCAATTGCGAGGAATAGCTTTAAATCAAGGAGAGAGACTTTTGTCATGCATGTCTTTATTTTAGAGACCTCATGCAAGGAGACTCTAAATCAGGGAATTATATTTTCTCTCAAAATAGGACAATCAACTCAAGTGGCACCCTCGCATGCACAATTCAAATAGAGAGACCCTAAATCTATAAATTTGTGTCTTCTCACCCAAAAAATATACATAGAGGAGCTTTTGGAGCAACGAAGTGCTGCTAAAATATATCCTCATGCTTTGTTTGTGCTTTCACATCCTTGATCTCTCTTTTGGAGGGAGGTTATCGGGTGATCATTGCAGGTGCATTCTAAGACCCAAACCTGAATATTTGGCCAAAATATTCCATAAAATTTATCAAAAATACCCCATAAGAAGTTTTGGACCCATCCCAAGTGGATTGGTGCTGAAACAGAGTCTCAAACGGTGGGTGTCCTGCCCTCGGGCGCCCCCAAAACTGTCGTAGCCCTAATCGCCCCACCTCGGAATGAATAGAAATATGTGATAGATTTCTTTGATATTTCTTTTGTATCTTATTCTAGGTTATTTAAATAGGCTGCAGTTTAAATTTCACTTCATTATGAGCATTTTTGACCAGGTTTTTATCATTTCCTGCCTTTACTAACTTGTAGATGGCACCAGCAAACTCTAGGTGATAGAACCCAAATTGGAGAAATATAACCTTCTGGGTCTTCCTAAAACACACCAAATTAGCTAACCCCAACTTTGCAGGTCATTTGGAGCTTTCTGGATAGGACATTGAAGAGGGTGCTTTCTGACAAGTTATTACAGGTCTATTTGTCCCACCCCGAAGCGAATACAAATATGTGAGGAATTTCTAGACTGTTCTTTTTGTAGTGGATTCTTGGTAACATACTCATGCTTCTGTTAAATTTTTAGGTTTATCTAAGGTCATTTGGTTATTGTTTTAATATTTTCATTCATACACTAACAGTAGGCCTTGGGAAATACATGTTTTATTTTGTCTGCAGGTGCTATTGATCTTTTCTATTTCCTTGAATGCAGGTTTCTGACATCAGAGGAGTAGAAAAGAATTAACATTCATATACACAAGCAGCGGTGACGTTTTGGTCTGCCCATCTTACATGTGGGCACGAGGAAGAAGGATTGCTATCCATGGATGTGATCAAAAATATATTTAACGCTCCTATCCCCTAAAAAGGAAGGAGACGTATTGTAACACAACTTTGAAAGCATATCAATAAATATGACTCTATTCCATATTGTTTTTATCTTGTGTCGATTCGCTCATGTTCTTTCCTTTTATGCATTTTTCAATACATAGGCTTTTGGCGTTAAGTTTGGTTTTAGATGCATCATACTTGGCATTTTCCTTTTTGTTTTCGTATCCTCATGCTTTCACAATGTTTATATGTTGATTGAATTGATTGCCCTCCCTGATGAAGATACTATGTAATGCAACAAGAATTCAATGGTCAAGGAATTGGCCTACTTTAAAGATAGAGGTAACAAGCTTGGGAGAAACAAAGAAGTAATTATCATAGAGTCCCTACCTAAACCTTTGAATAAAGTCATGATACCTATCCTCTAGTACTTTATTTTTGATGAGACTAACATTGTCTTGAGAAGCTTCCATTTGGATTTTCTAAACTACCTTCATGGTAACAAATCCATCAATGTTTTGGATTATTTGTTCAATTTCATTAAGCATTAGATGTTCAATGTTAAAAAAATGACTTTCATTCATCCTATCCACCAAGGCCTCCACCTCATACTCTATATGCATATCCTTCGAAAAGAAGCTCAAAAAACTATTATTTCCTATGTTGGTAGCCCCATACATACACTCAAGTGCCTTACTTTAGCCAAGGAAGCTCCCACCCTGAGACTTTGGTCGAAGATGCATTTATGAAGATTCGGTCTCCCAAATCTAGCAATAAATTAAAATTTGGTTACAATTCTAGAGGTACCCTCCCACAATAAATTCAAAATATCGATGTCGCTCTCTTCATAGCAAGACCTAGGCTGGTAAATAAAAGTCATCAATAATCTTCTAAAAAGAATAGGATAAGTCAAATAATTCTACCATGCTATTGATGAAACCAAATATCGAAGATGCCTCCACCCAGTATTCATCTCATAAAGGTGTTGTCCCTCAAAGTGACTCCTCTAAGCTATCAAGTCAATATATGTTGGGCCTTCCTACCTTCATCAAAAACAAACACATCCAAAAGCTAGAAAATTTGATTAACTCTATGTTCAGAGTTGCAGAAATGATTAACTCTCTGCATTAGCAAGTCGTTATCACCCTAGATAACCTCAAAAATTAGAGCGATGGTCATGGGTAATTCAATCACGATGATCAATGAACCTTTCAAATACCCTCTAGTTTAGATCTTTCTACCACCTAGGTTGGCTGCTTTTTGCATGTTTTGGCCCTAGTTGAATCTTCTAGTCTATTTAATGGTTTTTGTTGTTTTTATTTCCGAAGATGGTGTCTCTTAGAGATTCCCTCACTTAAGCCTACGATTGGTCCTATTTTATACCATGGAACTATATTTTTATTGTTATCTAGTATTGTAAAAGGTTCATAAATCCTTTCAAAACTCCTTCATTCAATTAATCAAAAAAATAAATTAAATTATTTAACCTTAAAGTGAAACATACTAAATATAACATGAATAGGGATAATGTAGTGTAAAGTATTCAAGATAACTATTACTAGTAAGAGGGAGGACCAAATCTAAATCATATAATACTTGAACATGTGCAAAGGGGACATCATTGTCACCATACCATCTTTGAGAGGCCACACTATATATAGAAATACTTGTTTTATTTTATAATATGAGTATATGTTAATTTTTATTCTTAGCATGCTTAAGTATGTAAGTAGGTCAAACTATATATAGAAATACATGTTTTATTTTATAATATGAGCATATGTTAATGAAGTATGTAATAAGTATATATATAAAGGGAGAGTATAAATGTTAAAGATTATTTTTAATTGTAATCAAATATTAAATGTAAGGTCTGAGGTGTAGATTAATTGGTTCAATCAAACTCTGTAAGGGGTGGAGTTCCAAGTTTCAAATATTGGGCTTTGCCAGATTGAATGCTTATTCCTTTATTTGTGCTTTCATTGGCTTAAAAATTTTAAAATGATTGTGGCATGGTAATTATAGGGTCAGACTGCGTGAAGAAATCTATGGTGGCTTTTGATACAGACAATGCAAAATACTATGACAGACATAAAAATAGGACAACTTACCCAGATTCATAGCAGGTACAAATTCCACCATGTAAATTTTTAAAAAAATCAAATATTAAATGTCTTTATTTTAATATATTAGGTTTGTAAATTGTTTTATTTTTATTTTTGTTTTTAAAGTATTTCATGAATAGTATAATATATTATTATATTCTTATGTTTTGTCTTGTGCATGAATATATAAATATATATATATATATATATATATATATATATATATATATATACATACATACATATTTATATTTATTGAAAAATACTTCATATTAATGAATAATTAGAGAATACATCATCATAACAACACTACAGCAATTTGCAAATGAGCAACAAACAATCAGATCTAACACTCTTATCAATTCTAATAAAGTCCTAAATAATCTCAGACCTAAAAACCTTAAGTTGATTAGAAACAAGCTCAACAACTTTGCTAACAGTAACAACAACTGACACCTCATCATTTTTAAAAATTAGACTACATCCATCTTTCCAAATACTGAAAAACATAGAGAGTTTGATAATATGCCAAAATATCCTTCTATGGATTGCACAGTCAATGGATTCTCCAAACAACACTGCCTTCCACCTTAGTTGCCCCTGAACAACATTGGCATACAACTAAACTGCCTTTCTCCATACCTTTCTCGTTCTAAGACATTCCTAAAAAATATGCTTAATTGTTTTACTTTTTCCACAGCTGGAACAAGCATCCAATGTACGCATCCATTTTGTATTGTGCATGAATATTATTATTATGTTTAATTTAAAGGTAATCTTGTTTATATGAGTCTAGGTATTAGGTTTGTGAATTGTTTTATTTTTGTTTTTATTTTTTAAGTGTTTCATGAATAGTATAGTATATTATTATCTTCTTATCTTTTATCTTGTGCATGAATATTATTATTATGTTTAATTTAAAGGTAATATTGTTTATATGAGTCTAGGTATTGAGTTAGAACTATACAATTCTTTCATTGTGATCTATGAAGTTCTTCATGATGCCAAAGGAATGGTAATAATTATCTAACTTCTTAAAGGTTAAATTATTGGAAAGGCTTCATCTTAAAGTGAAAGGTATAAAGGTATAAATTGCAAGGTGAGTTTGAATAATAATTTTTAGTGGTTTTTATACTTTCAATATCCAAATCATATTTTACATATTTAGGATATTTGAAATTTAGCTTTCTTCAAGGTATTATCTTATCTTGTTTTATAAAAGATAGTAGACTTTCTATAATGCATATAAGATTTTTTTAGAATGTTTAGCATTTAATATTGGTGTTGTATGTAATAATCCCCCACATTTATATTAATAACCTTAAAAATACAAATAAAAAATAAAATCCTTTATATTAACAATCAATTTGATTTGTCGAAATTGATAATTATAACGAGAACCTCAAGTAGTCTCATTTTATAAAAGTACCAATGAACTAACTATTGTTTAATTATTGCAATCATAGTTGTCTATTTTTGTGATAGGTGTTATTATATTTATTGAGATGAGATAAAACTAAAAAAAAAATTCTAAAACATTAATTATCTCATTTTTGCATTCAATCAATAAATTTACATCTCTATTTTGGGTCTAATTTTTTTAAAATAACATCCCTTAAGAGATGCAATAAGCAATTTGGTTCATCATTGACTTATCATTTTTATTACTATTATTTATTTTCCTTCCTAAATTTAGCCAATAATATGAAGTCTTTTATCATAAGCATATTGTTGTTGAATCTGTTTTAGGATCTAAGAGATAGGTACCGATTATTATTTGATTTATAGTGGTATATAGAAATGGGGTTTATTATAGCTAGCATATACCATATAATTAATAATTTCTAGGTGGCTTTTAAATGACCCATACATTTTTATAGTTCCAATTTTAAAATTTTTACTATTATCTCTCGTGAAGCTAAAAAACTATTTCTAGAATATTCGACTATATATATAGCATAGTTTATTTCCAATTTTAAAATTTTGACTATTATTTCTCATGAAACTAAAAAACTTTTTAAAAAGCATAGGCTTCTTAAGAATATTGGACTTGATAACAACATATAATTTTATTTTATAATTTGAAAAAATTATTTTCAAATAATTACTTTATCGAAAATTCAAAAAATAAAATATATGACTATATTATTCTTGGGTTATCTAATTTATTTTGATACTATTCATATTCTACCTTATCTCACGTATTATTCCTCTCATAAGAAATAAAAATTTGTGAATAGTATTTTTTACTGGTTCTATTTCAATAGTCATTAACATCTTCCTAGAAAAAAGTTAAATTCATCAAAATAAAGTGAAGGTCAAAAGCTAAAATAGATTTTAACACAAACAAGACCATAGAACATATGATATTATCCTAATATAGGATGTTATTTATCTATTATATGTTTATCCAACCAAACTTTTACTAGAAAAATATGGTACAACTCTACCTCGGTTCAATTCAAACTTTAAACCTAATCATAAATGCTAATTTTACATCTTGAATTTTTTTGTATAAGCATAATGTTCTTTAGGTTACTCAAATATGAAATTATGACACCATTATTTTAGTACCATAAATGAGTGTAAACATTAATGATTAAGCAAACTAAAGGCTTAGTTCCTATCAAGAATCAATATGGAAAAATATAAACAAGATAAAAGTATTATAAGATAATTAAAAGATAAAATTAGATACAACATGATTTACATTATAGGGCCTAGGATGTAGTGACAGGAGGAAATTCCCTAAACTAGTTTATTGTATGTAATAAGTTATAACTTTAGTTATGTGGTAAGAAAAGGTATAATATATTTTTCTCTTAATTAATGATAAAATGGTATTCAAATATAATGTAAATGTAAATATATTACAAAATAAAAGGCTCATGTAGTAGTATTAAAAACTAAATAAATAATTACTATGTTAGGTGTGTTGTACACGGGGCACATGTACACTTTATTCTTATGTAGTGAAAGGAGTAGTAAAATAAGTGTTTAAAGACTCTAAGTACAATAATAAACTATAAAGAGGATGAAGACAAAGGATAGATAATAGAATATACACAAGAAGGAGTTATCTACTACATTCTTGAACTATATGCATGTGGTATAATGCTTATATAAAATCTAGATAAAAAATAGTTTAGCTCCTAAGCAATAAACAAATGGTTTTAGGGATTATTATAGAGTTGATCAACTACATATTTTGAAGTTGATGCTAGTAAATATGGTTCCAAGTGGTAAGACTAGGTAGTTGAAAATTTATCTCTAATTCTTAGCTTTGGAATGATACCTCCTATATATTTTAGTTTTTAATAGTGACATGATATGTTGATACCAAAAAGGTTTTATTGTAATTCTATAGGTTCCATTGACATTCACACCAAAGCAAAAGTGTTGCTTATAGTGGTGATGACATTGAAATTAGTGTTGGTGACATGAGTGGATATGATACCATAAGCCCTTATAGCCTTAGTTTATTTGGTCAAAATTCCAAATGGGTGTTAAGATATACTTGTAGATACCAAGGACTTGAACAACCCTTGATTTGCTCAAAATAATAGTATTATTCAACTCTTACTGTAATATAATGTTCAATACTTAAGATTCCTTCATCAACCCAACATACATGGTCAATTTATTGCATGTTCTCAATACTTGATATCATGATCCAACATTAAGAAGGTAGCATTAGGTCAAATTCTAACATGAAGTTTTTGACATAAATACAACATCCAATATGATGTTTGTTATTGAATTTGTATGATGTCAGTTTGAAAATTTAATTTTACAAAATATAGACATTTATAATTGGGAACACTCAATAAAATTTTCTTCTTGGATAAATAATTCTTAGACCTACTATCATAACAATATTTTTTTATTGAATAAGTCCCATTTTAGTAACATATTGATATGAATTGTTGGATGATAAACAAACAAATGTATTTATTATTACTAAAACTAGTTTACTAATGAGGGTATTAAACTCATTCAAATAATTTTCTATAGATGAATTCTCCTTCATCCTTAGTATATAAAGTTATTTTTCATAAAATTCTTATTAGTTGCTGATTTTGTTTCATACAAAATTTCAATATTTTGCTAGAGGGATTTTGTGATATTTTATTTAGCAACATTAAACATGATAGAGTCTTCTAGGTAGATATGGATTGTAGAAACTGTCTTCCTATATAACATTTCCCACTCCTCATATTTCATGTTGTTTGGTTTACTGACCAAAAAATCCTCCACCTTCATCTTTAATAGAGTAAAGTTTCTACCATAAAATTTCTTAATATTAAAATTGGTTACACCTACCATCATTTTTTTAGCTCCCACTCACATAAAACCCTAGGCTTTGATACCAAATGTTAGTTAAATATTATCATGTTACCTGCAAGAAAAAAACACAATAACAAAAAATATAGTAACATAAAGATTTTATGTGGAAATGTGCAATGTGAAGGAAAAACCACAGGGTAATGGTAACATATTTATTTTATTGATTTCATCAAACTTTACATTCACTCAACTTGTTTACATGCAAGGGGTCGTTACTCTTTTATAGATAAATAAAGAAAGGGTCCAAAAACTATTCATTTTCTCTCCCAAAGAAAGACTCTAAAAACTATTCATATTGTCTTCTAGAGCTACATGTTTTGTGGCTACCTGTCTAGAGATTGATGCAGGATCATCCACTGGCAGAAGATCCATTTTCAAAAAATGGGCTAAGGAAAGAAGATGTCGTGATTTCGTGACATGTCACGAAATCGCGACCAAAAGAGGAAAGAGAAGGTGAAGAAGGAAAATGTCACGATATCGCGACCCAAATGAAGAGAGAGAAGATAAAGAATGAAAATGTCGTGATATCACGACATGTCATGGAATCGTGACTAAAGGAGGAGAGAGAAGCTACAAATAAAAGATGTGATATCACGACATGTTGCGTTATCGCAACCCGAAGAAGAGAAAATGCAACGAGGAGAAAAACTATCATGAAATTGCAACAAGAAAAGTGTCGCGATATCACGACCGAAACAGAGAAGAGAATGAGCAAAGGAAAAGGTGTCGCGATATCGTGACATAAAAAGTGTTGTGATATCACGACCAAAACCGGAAAGAGAAGGCATCCAACGAAGATGTCACGATTTCATGGCCCAAACAGGAAATAGGAAGCAGCAAGTAAAGATGTCATGATTTCGTGACATGTCATGGTTTTACGACCCAAACAGGAAAGAGGAAGCAGCAAGCAAAGATGTCACAATTTTGTGACATGTTGTGGTTTCGCGACCCAAACAGGAAAAAGGAAGCAGCAAGCAAGGATGTCATGATTTCGTGACATGTCATGATTTCGTGACTCAAAGAGGAGCGAGAGAGTGAGGAAGTAGAAGTTTCACGATATCGTGACATGTCTCATTTTCATGACAAAAAGGCAGAGAAGGAGCCAGAGACAGAAAAGTGTCGTGATATCGCAACATGTCATATTTTCACGCCCAAAAGACAAGCTGAAGATGAAGCGGCACGAGAAGGCAAAACAAAATGTTATAGAAGAAGAAACGAAGGGCCACCAGTTGGAAATGGAGCATCACCTGAGAACATTTAAAAAGGAGAACAAAGGCATGCACAGGGGCTAGAAAATTTTAATAACAATAACTTATTGCTATATTTTAAGTTTTAAAATTTTGTAAAAGCGCAACTCTTCTGCGACTTCTATAATATTCTGTGTAACTGTAAATCTCTGTTGTATTTAAATTAAAATAAAGTTGTTTTTCTTCTCTGTGAGTTTGGTTCTTGATCAAGTGGCATTAGAGCCAGAATATTCTGAGTGTGCGAACAGAGCGCCGAACGTGAGGCAGTTTGCACCAGGATCTGTGGAAGAGTTCTGAGAGAAGAGAGAGTTTAGGATCCCTGAGCGTGTGAGCAGAGCACCGAGAGTGAGGTGGCTACACCAGGATCGATTAAGCTTTGTGAGAAAAGTGAGGAAGAATGCCTCCAAAAAGAAATTATGGTCGTGAAAGAAATGTGGCATAGGATGAAGATTTTAGAGTGTTGCAGAGGCAAGTACAAGCCCTACAGGAAGAGTGGCGAAATAGGGTCAAACCAAAGAGAGAAGACCAGAGTGACGATGAAGCCTGGGCAACTGATGATCCATCAGAGGATGAAGAAGCGTTGGATCCTTCTGAAGCTAGATTGTTGAAATCCCTATCTCAGGTCCGAAAGAGATCGAAGTTTGATGTCTCTACATATTTTGGGAATCTCAACCCAGAGGAGTTGATTGATTGGATCAATGATATGGAGGAATACTTCGAGTATGAGGAGGTTGCAGATCCAGACCGGATCAAATTTGCAAAGACAAAATTGAAGGGCCATGCTAGCATATGGTGGAAGGGAGTGCAGCTGGAACGAAACCGAATAGGAAAGGAAAGGATCACCAGGTGGGATCGAATGGTGGAGAAACTAAAGAGACAATTTATTTTTGCAGATTACGAGTTGGATCTATTGAGGAAGATGTAGAGTTTGAGACAGTCAGGTAAGTCTGTCCAAGAATATACAGAAGAATTTTACAAGATCTCCATCAGAATTGGCCATTCAAGGGCTAATAAGGAGAAAGTAGCCCGATACATAAATGGATTGAGAATGAACATCCAAGAAGAAATCAGTCTGATCAGAATAACCACCATAGAAGATGCATATTAGTTGGCCTTGAAGGTTGAAGAGAAACTGAACCAAAGATTTGAAGGCAAACAGAGAGGAAGAGGTCGTGGTGGAAGAACTGGTGGAAGAACCAATGGAGAAATAGATAGAGGACGATATGAGAAGGAAGCTAAAGTTAGCAGCAATCAAGACCAGAAGGGAGATAATGATTACAAACACCATAATTAGAACAACTACCCAAGAGGAAGAGGTAGACCTGGTTAAGGAAATGGAGACAGAAGGTTTTGTGGAACCTATTTCCAATGTGGGGAAGTAGGACATCTGATGTATGAGTGTCCTGAATGCCAAGAGAGGGTGAACATGAGGCCTGAGGGCCCTGCCCGAGCTGTAGTCATTGATGACGGTGTTGCATCGGAGCACTCTGAGGAGGTAGAGAGAGGAGAAGTCATGGTTGCAAGGAGAGCCTTGTTGAATGAGGAGGAGAAACCAGAACAGAGGAAGAGCCTGTTCCGCACGAGGTGCAAAAGTTCAGGCAAATTCTGTAATGTTATTATAGACAATGGTAGTACTGATAATTTAGTCTTCGAAGAGATGGTTACTAAATTACAGCTGGAGAGGAGGAGACACCCGCATCCATACCAGATTGCGTGGTTGTGGAAGGACCACAGGGCGTGGGTCCATGAATAGTGCTTAGTCACGTTCAATATTGGGAAATACCAGGATGAGGTCCTGTGTGATGTTTTTCCCATGGATGCCTACCATTTGCTATTGGGAAGGCCATGGTAGTTTGATCGGAGTGTAGTGCATGATGGTCGTGCAAATACGTACTCCTTGATGAAATATGGAGTGCACCACAAGTTAAATCCATTACAAGAAGTGGACGAGAAGGTGTGCAGCAGTGCCAGAACCTGTTTGGTAGAGGGCAAAATTTATTTTTATGGCCAAAATATGGAGTTGAAGTGGACTGCAGAGATAGGTGCACGTTTGGAGATGTTGCAGAAGGTGGTGACAGAACAACCAGAAGTGAAGGTCACTTCTCCATCAACCCCGGGTGTTTGATGTAGGAGCATCCACTGGCAGCAGATCCATTTTCAAAAAATTGGCTAAGGAAAGAAGATGTCGCGATTTCACGACATGTCGTGAAATCATGACCAAAAGAGGAAAGAGAAGGTGAAGAAGGAAAATGTCGTGATATCGCGACATGTCGCGATATCACGACCCAAATGAAGAGAGAGAAGATAAAGAATGAAAATGTCACGATATCGCGACATGTCATGGAATCGCGACCAAAGGAGGAGAGAGAAGCTACGGAGAAAAGATGTCGTGATATCGCGACATGTCGTGTTATCACGACCCGAAGAAGAGAAAAGGTAGCGAGGAGAAAAACTATCGTGAAATCGTGACAGGAAAAGTGTCGCGATATCGTGACCAAAACAGAGAAGAGAATGAGCGAAGGAAAATATGTCACGATATCACGACATAAAAAGTGTCGCGATATCACGACCGAAACAGGAAAGAGAAGGCAGCTAGCGAAGATGTCGCGATTTCATGACATGTCATGATTTTGCGGCCCAAACAGGAAAGAGGAAGCAGCAAGCAAAGATGTCGTGATTTCGTGACATGTCACGGTTTCACAACCCAAACAGGAAAGAGGAAGCAATAAGCAAATATGTCATGATTTTGTGACATGTCGCGGTTTCGCGACCCAAACATGAAAGAGGAAGCAGCAAGCAAGGATGTCGTGATTTCGTGACATGTCACAATTTCATGACTCGAAGAGGAGCGAGAGAGCGAGGAAGAAAAAGTTCTACGATATCACGACATGTCTCATTTTCATGACCAAAATGCAGAGAAGGAGCTGGAGACAGAAAAGTGTCGCAATATCGTGACATGTCCTATTTTTAAGCCTGAAAGAAAAGCTGAAGACGAAGCTACACGGGAAGGCAAAACGAAAGGTTTTGGAAGAGGAAACTAAGGGCCACCAGCTGGAAATGGAGCGTCACCTGAGAACCTTTAAAAAGGAGAACAAAGACATGCAGAGGGGCTAGAAAATTTTGAGAACAATAACCTATTGCTGTATTTTAAGTTTCAAAATTTTGTAAAAGCGCAACTCTTCTGCGACTTCTGTAATATTCTATGTAACTGTAAATCTTTGTTGTATTTAAAATAAAATAAAGTTGTTTTTCTTCCCTGTGAGTTTGGTTCTCGATCAGAGATAGACATTTATAACTACTCATATAGATGTTTAGAATTAGATATCTAAAACAACCCATATAGATATCTAGATCTAAGCATCTACAACTACCCATGTGGATATATGTAGATAAATATTTATAGATAAATATCTGTAGCTAGAAATATGTAGACTATATATCTATAAGTATATGCTTATATACTAGATGTATATAGTATAGACATATATATATACATCTATAGACTAGACATCTGCAACTACATATCTATAGTCCATATATTTACAAACTAGACTTCTCCAAATAGATGTCTATGGACTATATATCTATAGATAGACATCTACAGACTAGATATCTATAGTCTAGATGTCTATAAACTAGATGTTTGTAGCTATATGTCTATAGCCTAGACATTTTTAGTCTATATGTCTATAGCTAGATTTTATTGAATAACATCAAAGATTTGGATAATGACTTCATCTCCTAACACTAACCTTATCATTTGCCATCCTCTAGTTCTAGAATTAGTATTAATTTACATCTAAGGTTATCCTCTAGGGTCGATAACACCTAGAGGATGAACGCATACTCTTCCTATCTCTTAGCATGATGAACCTTGACATAACCAATCAGCTTGTTCAAGACTTATTTTTCAAGGGGTTAGCATAAATATACCTAGTATCTAGTTGATTTTCCTATTTCTTGGAGTTATCTAGAGCTATAAAATTATCCTGATACTTCTCTTGGTCTCAAATATCTAGTATGACTCATAGTCATTTAGCCCATACCAAACATCATAGCATAACTAGCTTTCATTAATATTTTAGTCCTATTTTAGTCAAAGTGATACATGAACATATAATTGTACTTCTGAGAAGCAACATAGAGGTAGCATTCCATAATACTCCTCATCATGGGTTATAAAAAGATTAATTTTACTAACCTATTTTGTTATAAAATGGTCGCTCTCGAGTAGTAGAGGTTACCATCTCGTAACCATCAAATTTGGATTTTTTATATTTTATTTAATTTTTGTATCATACTTCTCAATGAAAAGGCTCACATTTTAAGGTTCAACCTAAGAAACTCTAAGGTCTACTTATTAAATTTTTCTAATCAAATTTCTCAAGCTATTTTAACATCAGTTCAAGGGATGTTATGAAAATATTAGTACTCACATACCATTTTTTAACCTTTTGAAAAAAAACTAATCAACTAACCATTTTACAAATATCATAGCAATCTATTTAATTAAACAAATATATCCTTATACCATCCATAAGATTCATATTTTTCTTTTCCATTGTTAAGTAGGATATTTATCCTAAACCTTGGGTTGATTTACCCTTATAGATTTTCATAGGTTTCTCTGAAATAATTCTTATTCTAGATATTATTTCACCACAAAGGACTAGTTTTTAACTTTAGCTAAGTCCAAAGGAATACTAAAAAATATAGGTAAATCTCTCTAACTATTTCAGATGTAATAGATTCCATGAGGGTTTTACCTATTTTATACAATGGTAAAATTATACCTTTTTATATGGTGGTCAAAAAATAATAGCAAATTTCTATTTTTAGAGAGGTCAGTTATCAAATTAAAGTATTAAAAAGAAATCTTGATTCCAATATATTTTTTAGCAATCAAGCCAATGTGCCACATGCTAAATAATACTCTACTCCTCTAAAGCATTTTTTTTATAATATACATCCATTGATTGTTAAAAATTTACTTTAGGGTCTGGGATTAGTATCATAAAACAAACCGATTTCATAAGCACTCTATTAATTTAATTCATAACCACCAAGCTATTATTGGTACTAGTTTTAAATCCTTCCTATTAAAATTTTCATATTCTACGCTCATGCTTATGATTAAATCAACAAGCATCATGGTATGACAATAGGAAATTTTTTTACTTATTTAAATACCTATTTTATGGAGCATACAATAGTATTGAAGAGCCAATTTATTATTCAGCAATTGGACACATAGAGAGGCTTGGTGAAAATACAATTTATTAAAATTTTCTTGACAGGCTCATAGACAAATGAGCATGCAATCCATTTTCTACATTACAAGGTAAACCTTTTAAAAACTATAGGAATCCATATTTAAATCACAATAATGCAATAAATTCAAGTTCTTTATAAACACAACACCTTATTTTGGAATAATGAACATGGTTTTTTCTTATTTGGATTTTTATTCCAACAACACCTTAAAAGTTCACAATGTATACTCATATATATGGCTTGATGATATTTCTATTTAAAACAAGTCAAAATTATATATATACATTCTCAACACCATACTATGGACAAATTATAACTTACATTACAAAGAACCCATTTCATGTGCACTAAACTACGTAGCTATAGAGTGCACTGCTTAGGTCTGTAATAATAACGTTATTGTTAATGATTTTCTACCAGATATGCTCATCAACAAGTTCTAAACTAGAGTTTATTCAATAAAATCCATATTTGTCTCAAATTGAAATTTCTATAACATGTTGTCCCATAACATGAAACTACCTCAGCATAGCTAGATGAATTTTTATGTTCTATTTGATCTTTTTGAGTTGCATGTCGTCCTTAATACGATCATATATGGCTCCTAATATTTATGAATACATATATTATGTAAGGTAGCGATTTTATCTTTCTCAAGCAATCACTCCATACTAGAAACATACAGGGTGCTCAAACAAATATTTTTTCAAATTGAAATTCTTTTCATAAGAGATTTTAATAAAAGCACATAAAATGATATGTTTCCAGTCTTGTTACAGTAATAGATAGAAACCACTCAGTATGAAATCTATTCATATTTTGCAAGTATCTATCAAATATAAAATCAAGCAACATTTACATTTCTTTAATTATTCATAAACGAAAGGTCAAAAACAACTTCCAAATATATTTTTAGTATAACACAAATTACTAATATGCATACAAACAATAACTATATTTTCATATAACATAAATTACTAATATGCATACAAAGAGTGACCATATTTTTAGATATTTTATGACAAATATATAACATGTCAAAACTTTAACAGTCTATCATTTCATAGAAAACATATGTACTCAAGATGTCAAAACTCTGACTTGTAAACTTTGACACTACTTTTATTTTCTTCTAATAATTATTCATTGTCACACACGCAAAACTATGTCCCATCCTCGTTATCACTTCTATTCTCTATGTTATATTTTTTTGCCCCTTAACCATACAAGAATAACCCTCCATTTTCCTCATCAATTGACTCCCTTCTAGAACATTCTTGAGAACATGGAGAGGTTAGAAATAATTATGAGGATTACTCGTCAATATCCCAAAAAAAAGCATTCACTTGTTGCATTAAATGGTGATGTAAACAATAAAGAAATTAATTTATTTGATATATATATATATATATATATATATATACATATACATATTCTAAACTTTAATTTCCACTTTATTAAATTTAATTTTCTTTTATTTTCCTTTTAAATCTACCAATTCTTCTATTAGTTTATAATTCCAAAGAGAAGCATTGCATGATTTTCAACATGTCAAAATGACTCACATGCCTTAGAATTTTCATTACCAACAAATATTCTATGCATTTATTAGTTTTGACAAACAACACTTTTCAAAGAAAAACACTCATATAATGCAAATCAATCATGATGGCCTATAAGATATGCAATTTTTATGTGAGCTTTCCTATACTCACGGGTCGAATGATCACTTATCTCTTACCTATTCTATCAACCTTATTCTCTCCATTGAAGGTATACACCTGGTCTTACATGCACAACAAAAATTAGTATTACCACATTCTAGAATAGATGAGTATGAACCATCATTTAATTTCTAATTAATATCATGCAAGCAGGGTCATTACAATTTGAATTATAGAAATAGAAATATTTTTTTATGTATTCAATAATTACAAAAAATAATTCTTTTATATATTCAATGATATCAAATTCATTGATATCAAATTGATTTCTATCAATGTATTGAAATTATGTGACTACATAACCATTTTTTTCAAGCAATTCCAAATGAGATGTAGTCAACAACTTGTTAAAGATATATTTTTCTTTATTTGAATAATTATTTCTACATATAAATTATTATCCATATTTTATATAATGTTCAACAAATATAAGCATTAGGTATATGCACTTTCATATATATATATATATATATATATATATATATATATATATATATATATATATATATATATATATATATATATATATATATATATATATATATATATATATAATTTATAAATTTATATTCTTGTAATTTAAGCTACAAGAAAAACTTTGAAGGATATTATTTGATATACATTGCTAATTAATATAATTTCTAGATGTTGATCATTGTCCAAGATAAATAATATTATACTAATGAATTTATCCCTTAAGATCCATCTCTTTGTAAATTCAGGGTACTCATAAGATCTATGGTGGAATATCATCAAGCTATTTTTAATGCCTAGGATATGAAACATCTTTTAAGCATACTAATGAGGTACAAAAATTATCATCCATTAGCTTTATATGCCATGTTAATATAAATATTTATATTTTTTATAGGATAGCTATTATTTGTCCTTTACAAACAAAATATTAATGACATTATTAATATTTACAATTCTTTTCTATAATTTCTAAATTCCTATATATTGGATCCTCTATGCACTTTACATAACTTACCCTCTCCTAAGAGTAGTGTAAAGTACCATAAAATTTGACTTCCTCTTAGATGATATTGAATTAATCCATAAGTATTTTTTCTATGTTCTAATTCCATGCATTATTACATGTATGTGCCTTGCATAATCACCTTCTACCTAGTTATAGTGAAAAGTAATTTACTAGTGAATTGATCATTGAAGACGAAACATAGTTCTTGATGTAGAATCAAATTCATACGTATTTCATTGTAAATTCTAATATTAGAATGTGATGCCCATATGAAACTTACATGTCTCATTCTTATGTTGATGTAACACAATGCCCTTAAAATTTATCCATAATAAAAAAAACTAGTTTAGTCTTAGAAGTAGACTTAATTTACAAGTATTTGATTTCAAATTCTAATCCTATAGATTAGTACCTATATGCACCTTTACATGGCTTTCCTCTACTCAGTATTAGATTTTATAGTAGTTTTTAGAAACAAAGGAAATATAACATTAGCTAGTATTCATTTAACAAAAGAAATACACATAGTAAAAAATGAGAACACAAAATATAATAGAGTATCTTTCGATATCAATAATCGCACTAAAATAGAAAATTTTGATTCTAAGTTCCAATACTAGACTATGATGCCTATAAAAAAATTGTATATGTCATTCTTGTGTTGATGTAGTGCAATACCCTTAAAATTACATCCATAACAATAGATACTCGTTTAGTTTTAGAAGTAGATTTAATTTACATGTACTTGATTTCAAATTCTAATCCCATAGATTAATACCTATATGCACATTTACATGGTTTTTCTCTACTCAATGTTAGATTTCATAGTAGCTTATAGAAAAATAGGAATCTAATATTATCTAGTATTCATCTAACAAAAGGAAAACACATAATTGAAAATAATAACACAAAATATAATAATATATTTTGATACCAATAATATTATTAAAATAGATAATAAAATTACACTCCATCCAATAATGTAGGGTTATGCATAGTGGTGAATATTCACCAATTGGACGAATATTAGGATTTTCAAAATTGAAAATTGTTGAATATGAGGACCCTCGACGTTGGCCCATTCACCTAAAATTTTCAGGACCAATTTTTTTCTTAGGGTCAATTTACCACAATATATATCCAAACATAGGCATATTTGTACTCGTTGGAAATATCTTTTCGATCCTGATCTAATGGTGGTATTTTTATGAAGTTATAAGATGATTTAATAGGTCAAAAGTTATCCCAAATATGACCTTAATTTTTAGGGCTTCAAATGCCCCAAATTTTGATGTGAAGATGATTGATTTGATTTGCTTTGGATTCGCCATGATTCCCCTTGATTTTGATTAGGATTCATCATTTTTATTTACAAGTACATTTTGAGTCCAACCCCTTATGCATAATGCTATAGTAATGAAAATATTGATATGAATAGGTTTTTATACCTAAGTACATGATACCTTTAGGTTAACATTATGACATCAAATTTCTAATTCTAATAATCTCTTACATGTGTACAAAAGTGACCCCTGTAATATCCTTGTCAAGATATTTACTATCTATTTTGATGAAGGTAAAAAAAATTAATCCAACACCAAGTGATCTTGAATCCATTTCATGAAGTGCATCCATATCTCTATGTTATTTATTTATTTGTGGGACATTATATTCTAGGGAAGATAGATAGTTGTATAATTATCACATTGATGAGGGACTAAAAATATTTGAGGAATGCTAATTTTATCTAAAATCATTTGCATCCACTTGATATTCTTAGATATTTTATTAGTACTAAGAAATGTTGGACGAGCATCTAGAACACAATGAAAATAATCTAGGTCACAAGTAGGACATAATACCTATGGTGGACTACTACTCATCCATATCATTGACATGATTATCATCTAAAATTCCTATCACAATTAGAGGAGAGCTAATGGATTAGTAAATATCCATCTAATAGGTCGCTTTCATGTTTTTGAGACTCCTCATAGGTATTTTCTAGTGACTTTCGTAGGATGCCTACATGTATCTAGAGAAATATCTTATAAAAAAGGCTACATGTAGTCTTGTTTGAATGAGATAGAGAAGTTCTTCCATAAGATATCAATACAACATGACATGAACCAAAGGTGTGGTGCAATCAGCCTAAAATTTTAGACTTTATGTAAAAGGGGTCTAAGTAGGCTTAAAAATAATTTCATTTTAAGTATAGGAATAAGAAGTGCTCAAGATACAAAAAAATTAATTCCCATAGTTTTCCTTTATGCTGATTATTTTATCTTCTCTTTGTAAACTTTGGTTTTTAGAAGCATTATATAAATATTTTAAGAATATTTAATTTGGATGATGTTGCCTATATGATGTGTCTACAAATATGTAACTAACAATAATACCTATTAATGTGTGCAAAAGAAATTGTAGATATCACTTATGGTGGATGAGCACTTAGAATTAATATATGAAGAACACAAGCTTATACTAAGAGGGGGCGTGAATAGTATAAGATCACTTTTACTTTTATTTTCTCAAATAATATTATCCAATATATCAATGGCAATATCAATAATAGTAATCAAAGCAATGCATAAATCACCACACACAATAGAGACACAAATTTAATGTGGCTCACCCAATATGGGCTACTCCAAAGAGAAAATATATCACTAATATTTTCTCAATAAATATCTTGGGAGTCCTTCCCTATTATAATATTTATGGACCTCTATCTAAAGGATACACCAATCCCCTAATCATGTTAATCATATATATACACAGGAGATACCAATCCCCTCAGTTGGATCATGGATCTCTATCCATAGGAGAAATCCTTATCCTCTGCTCTAGCTGGTGATATTTTAAAATATTACTACCTCCACTACACTGACTTGTGGATATCTCTCCATTGAATACCTCTACTCTCACTTAGAAGACTTATCCTTACTACCCTAGATTATGGAAATATATCCACCAGAGACTATTATCCTCTACTCTATCATCTCCAAAGCTTACTTTTAGCTCTATCTCAAATATGCACTAAACATAGTCCTTATGTCTAGCACAAATCTACTTAATCTCTATCTCAAATCTGCAATAAACATATTCATTTGATCTAGCACAAATATGATCAATATCTATCTCAAATATTAATTAAATATAGTCCTTCGATCTAGCACAAATATGTACTAAACATAGTCCTTCGATCTAGCATAAATCTTCTCAATATTTGTCTCTGGTCTAACACAAACCTGTCCTCAAATCTACACCAAAATATGTCCATAAATCTATCCTCAATCCTTAACACAAAGCTTGATCTAATCACTAATAAAATCTACTAGATTTGCCCCAAACCTTAACTCAATGTTTGAACAAATCAATCAATCAACTATGCTCTCAAGTCTACTCAAAGACTTACCTCAAATCTATCCAACAAGTCTTCACCAAGACTTACCCAAAATATGCTCAACAAGTTCTCACTAGAAATTGTCCAATCTGGTCAATACGTTCTCACTAGAACTTGCTCAATTTGCTCAATAAGTATTTGCCAAAACTTACCTCAAATCTAGTCAATAAATCCTCACTAGAAGTTTTCCAATATGCTCAATAATTTCTCACTAGAACTTTCCCAATTTGCTCAATAAATCTTCACCAGGAATTCCCTCCTCACTAGAACTTGCCCAATTTTCTCAATAAGTCTTCACCAAGACTTACCTCAAATTTGTATTGTAAGCTTCCACAAAATCTTACTCTAGCATAAATTTTCTCAATATATATCTTTGGTTTGGTACAAACCTATCCTCAAATCTGCATTGTCCTTAATTCCACTCTAGGAATTACTCAAATTAGCTCATACGATTTTACAAAAGCTTATTGAAATTAATTACACAACTTACATACAAAAATCAACTCAATCTCTTCTAGAAAACTTCTTCAATCACTCAAACAAGTTTCACTCAGAATCTTGTTTAACCTAAAAAATATATAGAGAATGGTTAGAGACTCAATATGTTTCACACTCACAAAACACTCATAAAACTCAACTTAATCTCTTTCAGAAAACTTCTTCAATCACTCAAATAAGTTTCACTCAGAATCTTATTTAACCTCAAAAACATATAGAGAATAGTTAGAGACTCAATATGTTTCACACTCACAATACACTCACAAAAATCAACTTAATATCTTTTAGAAAACTTCTTCAATCACACAAAAAAAATTCACTCAAAATTTTGTTTGACCATAAAAATATATAGAGAATGGTAAAAGACTCAATATGTTTCACACTCACAAATCACACTATCTTTTTCAAACTCTTTTTCAAATCAATTTAGACTAGAGAACAATTTGTTTCATAGAAATTGAACTATCACTCCAACACTCTCAATCAATAATGCTCATCCAAATTCACTCAACCATTCACTCAATGAAACACAACTTTCTTACAAACCCTAAGCAAGTGTTTCACTATACATCTAATAACTCTCACTATGAAACTCAACCTTGACTCAAGATATTTCCAAATTCACATAACATTGATACTCATTATCTTTCACAAACACTAGTCAAGTATATGAAAGCTTACTCCAATATTTATAAAAATGGTTATTAAACAAACCTTTTCACTCCAACTTAACATTCACAACATCCAACCCAAAAATATTTCACTCACAAGAAAAATGTGCCATAACTTTTATTTTGATGAAGATATATCTTCAAAACCTATCTCAATCACAATCAACCTCTTTGCCAATCTCAAAGGTTAGGTAGCAACAAAATTTCATTCAAATATTCCATCAAAATATTTTACCATTACAAAACATTAAATGTCAATTACACCTTATAATATCCATACTCTTAACCACTACTCAAAACCCTAGATCTCAAATTAAATTGACAAAAATAAACTTTAATAAAACACCTTATACCTCTCTTTAACTCAAAAATTCATGCCACATTAAAAACCCTAGAATTAAATTTAATTAAAAAATTAAATACCTCTATTGACCTCAGTGAGATTCGATCCCCCTCTGCACTGCCACCAACAACCTAGCCATGGCCCAACTACCATGTGAGTTAGATGCTCACGTTGGTAGTCAAAAGTATCTTATGCACTTTGAATCACGTGCTAGACACCAAAACTAAAAGAAAGCACCAACAAAACACTCTTAGGCCTACCACCAGGATTCAATCATGGGACCTCCCACCTATTAACACTTCAACACATAGCAACTTACCACTAGCCTAATTGTCAAGTTGGTAATGAGGATTTAAGCCTCCATTCTCTTATCCCTTCGATGGTCGTTGAAACAAAAAATATTATCCTTTACCTTTCCACGTAGATTGTAGAAATTTGTAGGCACTCACAATGTTATTTGATCGAAGATAGGGGCTTAGTAAACCAAATGCACATGGTATTTATACCATTGTGTCATCTCCATTTAGATGTCAGTGGTGGGGGAAAATACATTTGACATCAGTGCATTAAATTAAACCTTTTTCCATTATAACCTTAACCTTAGGGTTAATTAAATTAAACAAAAAATTAATTTATAATGAAATTATTATAATTAATTTAATAACTTTAGGTCTTAACATTAGACCTTTAATATTATAATAAAATATTATAATATTATTTTTCTTGGATCTTCCTATTGCTCCTTTAGATCTTATCTGACCACCTTGAATGTTATAATAAGAGATATTATAATATTAGTATTCCTCAGGCCTAGAAGTAATCTTTCTCTTTCACTACTTACTAAAGTTGACTCTTGACATCCTTCTTTTTGTACTACTCACTAAAATTGACTCTTGACATCAATGACAACAAAACTTGCTCATATTTCCAAAAATATACTAAATATAGAATATTTAATTTGGATGGTGTTACCTATATGATGTATGTGCAAATATGTAACTAACAATAATATTGTTAATGTGTGCAAATAAATTTGATAATAGAAGAAATTCTAGATATCACTTATGGTGAATGAGCATTTAGAATTAATATAATAAATATATATTTATTAAACTATAATAGATGATGAATATGACATTATTACTAAATGTAAATACCAAAAATAAATATATTGTATATACCCTTGGGAAGAGACATGGTTGTTCACACATTGTTGTATTAAATAAAAAATATGGTGTATGTATTACGCCTTGATATGACTTTATTAACTAGCCTCTTAAAGGATATATTGACATCAACTAATATGGCTTTCTCATGAATCCCCCAAGAAGACACTAGATATATGCTCTTGCCAACAACCTTTATTTTCTCAATAATATCCTACCCATAATTATTATAGTAATTAAGAATTATTCAAAAAACATAAATATTGTACTGGAATGGGCCATGCCATTTGGCATTCCCTAGCATCATTAATTTCAACACATAACTAAATAAGAGTAATAAAATAATTATTCCAAGACTAAATAAATTCTAATTATTTCATTCTTTCTCATGAGGGCTATCTTAAAGAAAAATACCTAACATGCACATTATTACGGAAAGTAAAAGAATGGTAAGGTTCTTAAACTTTCCTCTAAAAAACCTTATTAAAAAAGGGATATCTTGTTTTCCAATGTGGGCATTAATAAAGGTATTTCTCATTCATTTAGAATTTGATTATGATATCTCAAAAATATATGCTTAATTAAAATTGGATAGTTGTTGAATAAAGGGATTAATAACTAAATTTATCAAACCCATCATTAGTGTCATTCCAAATAATTTTATTAGTTTTTTACATGTACAAACTATTGTTAATTGTTAGGAGTACTATTATTTTATATCCTAATAAATTAATTTTAAACTAAAATTATTTCCTAGTGATACATTTGAATTAAATATTTAATTTAAGTACAAGGAAATGAGATCCATATAATACCTAAGTAAAATATAAATCATGATAAAAGAATATTTAATATATTGAAATGATGATGATTTAAGAATATCTCACATTGTGTGACCATTAACGAGATGGTGGATGTGTCGAAAGCCTTCACTGATAGTTTTGACCCATGCTGGTAGTTACTAAAAATTGTGATTGTAATCAATTCATCTATGTAACCAAAAAAATATATTTTTGAAACTAGTATACATTCATTTTTCATTTTGAATAATGATTTCAAATAAGAAATCATTTTACTTATCCAGAAACTCATAAATAAATCAAACTCTTTACTATAGATTAGCTTGACAAATAGTTAAAAAATCCTCATCTAGAAACTAATCATTTATACATATAAGAAAGGACATAAATACTTAGTTTTGTACATATTTTTACTTTAATGATCTTTATTATAATAATATAAAATAAAATGATTTCTAGTAATTCATATCAATAAATTGGAAATAGTCAAGTAATAATATTGTAATTTGGTAAGTTATAAAAATTATACCATTGATATGAGGATTGATGATAATATTACTTTTTAATGTTCCCTAGATTAAGAATGAAATATGTATAATCATAAAAAAATAAAAAATAAAATCATATTATCAAGGTAACTACAATAGATACAAGACTTCCTAAGTCCATATTTCACTAAAGACAAGAATTTACACTCTAATAGAATTTATTTTGTTAAAAAAATCCATTGGTTTAATTCCCCATGAGTCATTAGCAATGATCTATCCATTAAATCCTTTAATCCACTTAAAATCTAACATATTGAAAGTAATCAACAAAAATCTATAAAAAGAAAACATATTTCTTATATAGAGAAAGCCACAAACCTAGGTATGTAGGTCACAAGTTTTAGTTAACAAATAATTTCATGACTTAAAAAAACAATCATGTAAACCAATCAAATAAAAAATATGTAGAAATTTGTAGTCTTATTCATCTTATTTGTCATATTGATTAGGTGGGATATATGTGATATAAGAACATACAAGAAGAGCTTTCGAGAGCTAGGTGGATTAGTAAGTTCTTGTCTGGCCAGACATTTACCAAAAAGATATACAGGTTTTCACCTTGGGGTCACCTATTTGCAAAGGTAGTCTGATCCCCTTCACACCGGATCAACAATAACTAAGCAAATAGGTTTGGTTGAAGCAGGCCCTATGGTTTAAACCTTGCACTTATCAATTACTAAAAATAGTATAATTGTGACCAACTCTCAAAAAACATACAAAAAAATATTTAGTTTATTCATAAAATATGTGTTATATAAAATATTATTCTTAAATAATAGAAAATAACATTTGAGAAGTTTAAAAAATAACTTATAATATATTTCTATGTTATTCTCATATGTGTTTTAAAACTATTTTATAAAATAACTTACTTATGGTTCATTGTACCCTTTACTAAAATAAAATATGCTTAAGTAGTTCTTAAGATTCATAGTAGTATTTCCATACAATAAGTCACCCATCACTTTTCGCCAAAAACTTAATGTATACATATGAGTTTATAATAAAATCTATTTAAACCCTCGTGTTTTCCCATATCAAAAATTCTCAGTGATCCCAAGTATATGTAATCTCATATTGTTTAAATATAAAATCATTTTAAAAAATATTAAGGACTTTAAGCTACATTTGCTAAGCTGTTATTCACCATTTATCAACAAAATTATTTTGCACTTGTGGTGCAAAATTTTTAGAGCTTCATAAATTTTATAAGCTTCTCTAAAATTAAATGGAAAAAAATCTAAAATATTTAAAATTATATAAAAATATGAAGATACACAATGACATATAATATGTAAGAGTATTTAGATCACGTCTAATAAGTTTCTCAAAACTAATCAATATTTATGGTAAAGTTGGAAAAATAATGGTATTACTCATTATGACTTGGCAATAATGTCCTGCAAGAAGAGATTGGCCGATCACAAAAGATCTCATTCTTTCGATTGCCAATATCCAGAGATTTGCGCTTTGAAAATGCAGGAAAATGCATTTATCTCATAGTTTAAGAGTTGCTTTACGAGAAATATCCTTGTCCGTAACCATTGAAATAAAAGAAATGGTTCAGAATATGTAATGTTCGAAGTTTCCATTCCTGAACATTCTTTTTCCTCCAAAAATCTAGGCTTTGAAAATGCAGGAAAATGCATTTATCTCATAGTTTGAGAGTTGCTTTACGAGAAATATTCTTGTCCGTAACCATTGAAATAAAAAAAATGGTTCAGAATATGTAATGTTCGAAGTTTCCATTCCTGAACATTCTTTTCCCTCCAAAAATCTAGGTTTTACAGCTATATCAAAGTGATTGGGCCGATCCCAAAAGATCTCATCATTCCAGTTGCGAGTATCCAGAGATTTTCGCTTTAAAAATGTAGGAAATAACATTTATCTGAGTTGTTTTGCGAGAAATTTCTGTCCCTGACCATTCAAAAAAAGAATAGTGGGTCGGAATATATAGACAGAGAGAGGCTTTTAATGAAAACTAGAAGTTTGGAAGTTTTCATTCCTGTACATTTTTTTCCCTCCAAAAATCTAAGTTTTACACCTATATCAAAGTGATTGGATCGATCCCAAACGATCCCATGCTTTCAGTTGCGAATATCCATAGATTTGCGCTTTGAAAATATGGGAAATAGCATTTATCTCATACTTTGAGAGTTGCTTTACGAGAAATTTCCTTGTCCGTGACAATTCAAAAAAACAAAGTGATGGTTCAGTTTTTATTTTTCTTCTCTCATCCTTGAAAGAAGAAATGAAGACTAGAAGGTTGGAAGTTTCCATTCCTAGCCATTCATTTCCCTCCGAAAATATAGATTTTACAACTATATCTATGTGGGCTGCACGCCCGTCATCTGACACGGTTTGCAAATCAAGGATGTTTGGGAAATCCCCAAAAACCTACGATTCTTGATCCGCGGTTTTTTCTGGTATCCTCTCTCTTTATGTCTTTGTCTGATTCTGTGTCTTTTGTGTTTTTTCCGGTGTTTTTAGGTTCTTCGGTTGTTGCCTGTGGTTTCTCACTTGTTATGTGATTATTTGGATGTTTCTCCAATAATCTTAGAGTTTGCCTTAAAAGGTTAAGGGAACCTTTATAAAAATAAAAACGACCTGCTTTGCTAATCCTTGTTCCTGCAAAATGCCAAAAAAAAAAAAAAATAGTAGAAAGCTTGTTCGAAATCCTCATTTTCATACACATGAGGAAAACCTTGATTCTGCCAGTAGGCTGGGGAGAGTGCTGTTTATTTTGATTTTTATTTTTTTTTAAATTATACGACGGCCAAAGAGTGTTGTATATAGCTCTGTGCAATGATGGAATTGTTAAAAATCAAGAGGAGGAGAATGAACGACGGCATGGATGAAGTGGATTTGCCGCCGTTCATTCTCCTCCTTTTGATTTTGAATTCTAGACATCCACGTGCTCGTGTAATGCAATGCGCTGGAGGCGTGGAGGTGTACCGCTCTTCTGCCGTTACAATGAATTATGTATCGACAATGCGCTGGAACCAGGCGTCTACCGTGCAGAGTTCCAAACGCATAACCCTATCAAGAGTTTGGGTTGTTTTTATTTTGTTTATTTATTTTTTATTGAAGTAATGTTTTCATGCTATTATCTTTATTAAACTATGGGACTGTTAGCTTCTCTTCAGCTGTGCAGATTTTTGCAGCTACATGAAAGTTGGTGTGGAGCTAATATCTTTGTAATAGGGAGATTGATGAGATCTCTTGAGAATAATATCTCTTTAGAACAACATCAAGGTGGAAGGGGCGGAGTCCCCTCCTAGATGTCCGGGAGTAGTGAGAAAGGAATCAGGAAATCTAACCGTCTGGTCTGGGAAGGCTCCCTCCTAGATGTCGCGGAGGTAGTGAGGAAGGAATCAGAGATCTAAACGCCTGTTCCGCGAAGAAGCCGACAATTAATTTTGGGAGCGGGCAGTGTCACAAAGAATCAGAATCCCGATCTCTTAATGCGATGATAGGGTCTTCTTCAAATCGAAAATCTTGAATGGGATGATGATGAAATTGCAGCTCTCTCATTGATTCCGTGTAGGTGACGATTTTGTGCGTTGAGGAGGTTCTGGCTTTGATGGGTTGGTTGGCAGGTGACAGGAGTAAATGACTTAAAAAATGAGAACGAAGCGGGCCCCAGCGGATCCAAATTTTGAGTGACTTTTTTTCTTCTTGAGTTTCTTTTTGTTGGTTTTGTTTGGATCCGGCGTGTCTAGGTTTTTTATTCCTATGTGGGCTTGCAGGTCTTTGATTTGTTTAGGTGATGTATGGATTGATTAAAGGGCTGGTTTCTTTATATTTTCTATCTTTTTATATCTGTGGCTCTGTGGCTGTGGCTTTAGGGATGTGAAGTTAGGGATGTTTTTTTTTTATATATATATTTTAAATTTTAGGGTTGTTGAAGAGAGCTAAATGTTGCTTGTTATAGGGTCCTTCACATAATCTTTTAAGCTTTTCATTTCAACACTACTTCATTGACAAATGGATCAGTATAAAAAAAATTAGATAGTAAATAGAGATGATATTTCTTTTTTTATTTATATTGCTTGCTACTATTTTTATGTGAATTGAACTTAAACATGTGTTAAGATATTTTTATCTTTTGTTATTGTAATATCTTTATCAAAACCTATAATACTCACCATACATTATAAATAACTAGGTTATTGGTTGAGGACATATAGCCTCCATGTGTTAATTGTAGTTGATAGTTAAAAATATAATAATCAATAAGATATACTCTTTAGTATTTATACATAAAATTATCTAAATTATTTAAATTTTTATTCATTTGTATAATTTAACATTTATTATTATTTTTATATTGTCTATATAAAATTAATGATTAATGTTGTTATATATGATTAAAAAAATCTCATATATATTTAATTTTTAATATATTTTATATTTTTGTTATTTTTATTATATTTTTAAGCTCTTTTCATTTTTTATATTGTATTAATAAAGAGAATTCTTTATGACTATTAGAGAGTTGGTCAGATTTTAAAATTAAGACTCTTGAGCTCACCTGAGCAATGTTTTTTCTTATTTTTGGAGATTTTTTATTTCCAATGCACCTTGCCTTTAGATTGTATCAGGTGATGTGGTTTTAGTCTACCTTTAATACCCTAAATTTAAATTCTTTGTGTATATTGAGGATCATAGGTGGGGTAGTTATTGCCCTTCATAAGTTTAAATTCCTTGTTATGTGGTCCCCTCGTGGTTTGCTGAGATGGCCTTCTTTCTAGGAAGAGGATCAAATTCTTTAGTGGGATTTTGTCCTCTTTACTTTGGAAGGCTTAATAATAACATTTATTATCTTTGTTTTATTGGTAGCGTGAGGGAAAGGTGGGTCTTCAGTGTTTTTTTTCTAAGAGAGTGATCCATTTGAATAATTTAGCTTAGATTTTTAAAAAAATTTACTCTTTTGTATTCATGTGATGAACTAGTGGGTGAACGAGAAGTAAGGTTTGGTTTTGTTATTCATGTTGGGTATCCATGGTAAATATAGAATAATGAAAGCTATTTGGAGTCTAACTTGTGGGGACTTTTGGGTTGCTTCAGTTTCAATTGATGTTTGGTCCCAAGATTTGGTGTTACGGTCTTTTTTTGGAGTGGGTTTTCTTGCTTGTCCTTATATTTATCCTCCATCCATCGAATTATATTGATTAAGGTGAAGGAGGTTTTCATGCTATGGAGTGTAGGCTTGGTGAATTGTGTTTGGTTGCTCATGGGTAAATCTAAGATTTTAAATCTCAAATCTCACCTTGTTATGCTTCACTTGGAACCTACCTCAATGCCCTGGATGCTACTATTGAAAAAATATTAACATACATCATGGAGATAAAGCAACATGCTTTTTCGGACTCATTGCAAATTGTTGTTGATTACACAAATGATGTTTCTAGAATGGTACGTAGGTGGAATTGATGCTCAATAACTAGCTTGGTTTTGTCATCTCTACCTTCTCTAGTGTTCTCTCCCTCTGTTCTCATTTCTCTCTTTGTTGTTAGTTGTAGTTTCTTTTTGTTTCTTCTCTGTTGTTTGAGGTGGTTATTTCTAGCTTTTGCTAGGATTCTTATCTATGGTTCTCCCCTTGTGATGGTGTTGATATAAAATTTTGAGGGATTTTTTTCAAAACCCTCATTTCATAATAGTACCAAAAATAAATTAAATAAATATTTTATTAAAGATCAAAAACTTGTGAAGAAATATTGAATAGAAATTAGAAGTTCTAGAAGTTAATAAATTATAATCCTTACAAGTAATCATATGGATGAAACAATAATATTCTTATGGTCACAAATAGATTTAATTCATATATTTTATATTAAGAAAAAGTAGATATCCAAAAAAAAATACGAAGTGAAGATATTAGGTTTATTTAACAAAATATATCAAAGAATGTGATCTAATATTTAATTAAATTAACTATAAATGTAACACTAATTAATTATTCATTTATCACATTTTTTAATGTCTAACATTGAAAGAGTAATAACAAGGGTTATTTAATCTAAGATGAAATATAGATACTACTACTAGAAGGAGAAATTCCAACATAATATTAATTTAAGAAAAAAATCATTAACATAAGTTGTATAAAATATTGTACAAATAAAAACATAACTCTTTCAACATATTAAGGTCTTTGATCAAATGAAAGGTAATCCGTAGAGTATGACAAGGAAAATTTTGAGCATCAATATTTAATGAATAAAAAATGATTTTACTTTACCATTAAACCTCCCCAAAGAGAGACCAAAGCCCTAACCACTATCCATGTCACATTTTCACATAAAATTTTGAGTTTAAAATTCTTGGTTTGAACTTAGGTTTCCTAGATGAAATCCAAAGCACTTTCCACTACAGTGTACATCACCCATATTTATAATTATACATAGGTTTCACATACGATATTTTGATGATCATATGATGTGATATTAGGTGGGAATAATAAATTATATAAATTTTATTTTGCATATGATATTGTGATGATCATGTGCCTGATAAACGAGAATAATTTTATGAGAGGTAACTACTTTAAAGAATATGGTGATAAAATTAAGATTTAAAAGAATAGTAATCTAAGAAAATAATTTTGTTCAAACCTTAAATCTAATTAAAAAACAAGGTAAAGGTATATCTTGGCCAAATTTATGTAGGAGACATGCTTAAATATCTTTATTTTCATCTAAAAAAATATATAACAATGGTAAATTTGATAGTTTTAATGACCTTCATAGTAAACCAGTTACAAAATACAGTGTGACCATGGTCCAGTTGCAAAATAGGGACCAGATTTAGGGCAGGTGCAAAACAAGGACCAGATTTAGGCTAGGTGCAAAATAAGGACTAGATTCAGGCTAGGTGCAAAATAGGGTCTGACCCTAAACTGGTTACAATAAATAGTTCAAAAATGATTTGGTTACAAAATAGAGTCTAGATTCGGATCGAATGTAAAACAAGGTCCCACCATAAATCAATTAAGAATAGTAATATCAAGAGTCATAGGAATATGGAAGGCCAAGAGTCATGTCTCATTATATATTGGCCTCCTTATAGGAGTAATGAAAGTGATAACAATAGAGAGAAGATAGAGAGCATTGCATATATTAGTAGTAGATACAATGTAGATCATGTATGAAATATGGAGAGTTTGAGACCTCCATTTTTATCAATATAATATTTTTGTGAGCTTTCATTAATGGATATTTTATGAGTAGTTATAAAATTTTATCATGAATTTTGTATGCTTAAAATATTACCATTATCATATACTTAATATTACATACTCACTTTAGATCTTGTGATTGATTTTACATTAATTATAAAGCATCAAAAGCTAACAACAGTATTAGAGCACAAGGTATATTGATAAGATATAGGGAGAGCCACAAGTGAAATTGAGAGGAGGTAGGAAATCATTCTTTAAAATTTATAAAAAAAAAAAATGGCTAGAGTCTTTCAATAGTGTTATAGAAAAATTTGTGAAGACTAGGACTCAACATTGATTCCATTAGATTGACAAATCAATGAGTGAATGTCATTATTTTTTAGATATAAATAATTTGCGTTATCATGTTATAATATTTTATTGTAAAGAAGAGTTGATTCAAATAAAGTTGATAAGCTTCCTACAATATCTAGGAAAAATATATTCTTTGTCATTGATCTAGTACTTTAAGCAATAAGTTAATGATTGAATATTTTGGAGACATAAGAAAAAAATCCCATTATAGAATTTGTAGATTGAATATATAAAATTGAGGAGACTCAAGAAAGATATCCTCTTGGAAGATTGAAGATTGAGAAGAACCAAGAAGTCCTCATTGAAGACTGAAGATTCCTGTTGAATATTGGAAAAAAAGGACTAGAGAAAATCCTATTGAAAATTTGAGAAGCAATATAATTTGGAAATCCAAGAAAGAGATCTCGTTGCAAAACTTTCATATTTGAAATATTTGAGATATCAAGGAAATATCTCATTGAAGTTTTTATAAGAACTCAGAAGCTACAAAATTTGAATCCAGAAGAGAAGAGGGACTCAAGCAAACATGAAAGGATAAAAATTAGAAGGCTAGAGAAGCAATTGAAATTTGAAGAAGTGGCTAGTGGAGAAGATTGATAGCAAGGAGAAGTTCCTGATAAGAACCATTTTGGATAATTATAGCCATCCTACAACAATCCCAAAAAGGAAGAAGGATTTGGTAATAAGTTTGACAAATTTTAGAAGATATTTTTGAAGACCTTAAGACATTTAGATTCTTGAGGATAAGGTCAAAAAAAAGGCCCAATTTGAAGTCAGAATTGATAAGGATATTGAATAAGAAATAATCTAGAAGAAGCCACTATATTTGATATTTTTGACAGAAATACAAGGTGAAATAGAGCTAAAATTTTTGAGAATATTTGGGTAAATTTTGAAGAGCCCTTATATAGCTAGTTGAATGCAGCAATTTGGAGAAATTAGGAGAACCATATAAGCTGATTGTTAGGAACCATTGAAAGCTGTAAATTTAAAGGATTTTTGGACAACAACCTAATATTTTTTTGGAAGCAATATTGATCCACAAATTAAAATTTCCTAGAAAATTTGACATATTTTAGGATAGTAATATTGCAGTATTTTAGGAAGAATTTAATAGCTGCAATTTTTAGATTATGAAAGAAAAAATTTGACGGAGGATTTAAGCCAAAAAATCATATTTTTGAACAACAATTTTAAGATTAAAAAGAAGAAAAATTGGGAAGCAATTAGAGCTACAATATTGACAAGTTTAGGGCAGCCAAGCATAAGGAATTGGAGCTGAAATTTTCATAAATTTGGTGCAGAAAATAGGTGAGTCGAATCACCATGAAATTTAACTACAAAAGGATACCAAAAATATGCAATATTGGTGCAATAAAATTTCATTATTTGAAAAATCATATTATCTTATTACTAAGTCTTTGAAAGCATCGCATTTGAGTTTTAAATTAATCAAATAAAATGTCTTAATTTTATATCTTCAAATATTGATGGAGATAGCATTAACAAGGGATTAGAACCTACAACAAAGAAAGAAAAATAAAGACATCAACTCCTTACTATCTCTTGAAAATAAATAAGTCAATATATTGTAGCAATGAATAGTAGTATCATACTTTCCAAAAGATAAATTTTTTGGCACAAATCGAAAGCTTTAAATCATCAAAGAAGAAACCACTAAGCATAGAGCCAAGAAAAATTGAAAGGAATCACAACAAAGTAAAATCAAACGAGTCATGGAGAAGGAATCTCAAATGTCATTTAAGAGAATGTTGAAGCTACTAGGAGGAGTGTTGCTCAAGTTATAACCATCGAGTTCAAGGATAAGCCATCAAGGTTAAGATGAAGTGTTGCTAACAAAGGAGGTTTTTGGATAACATGCATTATTTACAAGATACAAATTTACATTTGCACCATAGAAGAGTCACTTGAAGGAAAGCAAAAGTAAAGTCAAGCACCATAGCATTGGAAGGTGAATGAAAAAGTAGATAAACAAAGAAGAGCCACCATGTTCATATAAGTTAAGCCATCATTGAGAGGTGAAACCACCAAGCCAATAAAGCCACTAGAAAGAATGAATAGTGTTATATTTGAGCACCATTTGTGAGAAGCCAATTGAGACACTGGTAAGTAGTTTGAGCACCAATGAAAGGTAAAGCATTAGTTGAAGATAAGAGATAGAAATAAAACAAATTGTATTTGGGAGTTACTGAAGCACATAATAGTTAATATAATGTAAAAGGTGCAATAGATATTTTAGAGAATTAGAGAAAAGATAAATTTAAATATGAACGAGCACCACTAGGTAACATCATTATGATCAAATGAATAAGTTATTTACCACTTGCCATCTCATACAATGAGGAGAGTTAAATATAGTTGAAAACCACTTATTATATGCTACATACCAATGAAGAGTGTTGATCTATGTACCTATATGGTTGGTAAATTGAAGGAGTAAAGTTGTTACTTGCCACTTGGTATGATAGAGGGCCAATCACTAATGTATAGTTTGAGCGCAATGGAAGTCCAACCACTGCTACAAAGAAGACAAACACATACAACGAGGAGGAATATAGATTGTTAACTAAAGGTATGTTAAACTATATAAGCAAATGTGCATACATGGAGAATAGTGAGAGTTAATTTAATGAATGAAGAGGAATTGAATAAAAAATATTGAAAATCTATGCTAGGAAAAATCAAGAGTTACATCAAAGTACCTTAGAATAAGTATCAATATTAATGCCAAATTTCCAAGTAAAGGAAACACTAACCACCACATTTATTATAACTTCATACATACAATAAAGGCACGGGTCAGAAATCTACTAACATGAAAAAAGAATGAGCGAGCAAGGCATGAAGGATAGTGGACAATCATTGCAAAGTAGAGGAGAAAGAGACATATTGAAGAGTCAAAAAACTAAGCACCAAGAAGCATTAAATGCAGGGAGAGCATATTTAGAAAGCAAGTTGTAGAGTTAAAGAACAACAAGTTGAAGCTTTAAGTACCTTATTCAATAAGGTAAGAAATATTTAAATTGAGACTTTGTAAAGTTTAAGGAGGTATAAGGTATAATATTTTTGAAGTAAAGAGAAATTAAGGATATTTTTTTAATAGGATAAATAAGGTGATAACCTTAGAAAAAGTATTGAATATCTTAAAAGAATTTTGAAGTAAGATTTTTTTTTAAAAGGCTTTTTAAATTCATATTGCATTGAAATTTTTGCAAATTATTTAAACTTGGAGGAATAAGTTCTTCTAAACAAAAATTTAAATATTAAATTTGCAAATACATTTGTTATATAAATTTCCAATTTGGGAGTTATCAGGCTTTCAACACCAATTTAGATTCTTGAAATTTAGAAACCAAATATTGAAAATTGAAAGGTATAAGAATCACAACCTAGAGTTATTTGAAATTTGAAAATTTATTTTTCATATTAGTCTCTTATACAAATTAAAGGGACATAAGGAATCCAACTTAAAGTTCTTGAAGATAGAATTGAAAATTGTTTAAGAACTATCTTTAGATTTCTATAAGAAGAAATAAAGAGATTTTCTTAAAGAATAGGAGTTGAATATTATATTAAAATTATCATCAAAACATTAAGGAGACAAAAGGAATTTAACTCAAAGAAAAAAGTTATAAAGCTAAACTTATGATCAAAGTCATTCAATTTTTTTTTAGACACAAGGTATTATACAAGACTTGAGAATCGAAAAGATTTTATGAAAGTTGATCTCATACTCAAAACTATGGAGATATAAGGTAGTATACAAGTATCATCATGACAACAAATAAATTCATTCTTATACAATCCTAACTTCTTAAAGGACCTAATTACTCTTCATGAAAAAACAAATTGAGGGCAATATTGATAGTTGAAAATATTTGGGATATTGTTAAAGGAATAAAAACTAAACCTGCTATAGATGATAGAGAGATTCAAAATTTTGAATAATATGAAGAAAAAACACTCATGATAATAACATTTACAATTAAATTTGAAATACAATCCTAGATCAATTCAATAGCAACTTCTACAAAATATTGGAAAAATTTAGCCAAGATATTTAAAGGAAATAATAAGACGACTATCTTGAACCTTCAAACTCAATTGCATTCTCTAAAAATTAAATATGATGAAAGTATAGAATTATTTCTAAGGAGTAGATATAAAAGGAAAATTATTAAACTTAGGAGAAAATGTTGAAGACAAGTTTCTTGTTCAAGAGCACTTCTAGAAAACTACAAGCATCTAGTTACATCTTTACAAATTGTAAGTGAAGATATATCATTTGATGAGTTAGCCAATATCCTACAAGAATATAATGTGGAAAATTTAGTAAAATATGAAATGACTAACAATGTCTTAGTCTCAAAACATAATCTGTAAGGAAATATTGCTTCATTCTCAAAGGGACGATCAAAATGAAATAATAGATATTGCCAAGTATGCGGAAAGAAAGGACATAATGCATATTACTATAGATTTAATCCAATAAATCAATATCAAGAGAATCAAACAAATCTTGGAAGTCAATCAAATAGTCTATTCCAACCAAGATAATATCATAATCAATTTTGGTATCCATATACTTCTCAAAATCAATACAACCATCCTCAAATAGAATATATAGAAGGAAAACAAAAAGGATACTTAATTCAAGAGATACAAGAAATTTAAGAATTAGAAGAACCTACAAATGAACATGAAGTTAAAGCTCTTTTAACAAAAGAGAATATTTGAAGGATGAAGATCTATATTGAAGATAAAAGTCTTCAATACCCAAATAATGTATTACATGGGGGGTGTTAGAGTATATTACATTATTTGGTTCAAGCCAAAGTACAACCTTGGGTACATAATTAGAGTAGAAGTTTACTTTATAATAAAGTTGAGTAGTTACTTCATGCAATGTAATAAATGAACAAGTGTCGACGTGCAATGATGTAAATGTGCAAGAGGTTCACTGGTACATGAGTCATAGGAAATGTAGATGAACAATCTTAGGTAGAGTAAGGGCCAAGGAACATATCTTTCTATATATAGGCCTTTGAGGTAGATATGGTGAGAGAGTGAAACAATGTCACTATAAAGTGTTAGATTAGAGTAGTGAGTAGGTAAAATTTAGTACTTCCATTAAAGTTTTGGAGTGTTCATTTCCTTCATTATATTTTTGTGAGCTTTAGTAATAACATATTTTTTATTTATTGTAGAATTCTATTATCTTATTTTCCTACATATTATAGTGCTATTACCATATACTTATCATAGCCTGCATAATTTACATCTTGGGGTTGCATTTCCTTTATCATACATTATCAAAAGCTAACAACTTTTCCTCCTACTAAAGTTGATCCTCCTCTTTCTTAATCCTTCATTATTTTGGTTTGTATGTCTTCTTTATGATTCTCTTTTTATATTCTAATTTTTTTTCCCTTATTTGTATATCTTCTTTATGATCCTGTTTTTATATTTTAATTTTTTTTCCTTCTAAAGTTGATCCCTCCATCTGCTTGTCTTTATTTGTCTACACATCCACCTAGTGCATGTCAGTGAAATTTTTTCCAATATTTTAGCTTTGCTTTTCCTATTGTATACTTTTACTAGCCTCTTACTTTCCAAGTAAAAGGCTGACCTTCCTTTCTAAATCTCGTAGTGCCATAGTTTACTTCATCTTGATTCTACATTGATGCTTGCTATTCTTATGCTTTCCATTTATCTCTAGCTCCCACCCCTTGTTAATTTACACATAAGGTATTATCATCAAATGAGGAGTCCTTATCTCCTTGTACCGACTATAGTTACAAAAAATAATATTGATGGAATTTTCTAAGGCTAGAATTGCTTGTTGCACTTAAGGTTATTTATAAATGGGTTGGTTTATTATTGATTCTATTTCACCCAAAGGAATGAACTATTGATCTTAACATTACTAATCATACTAATTTCTTTATAAATATCTAATAACCTCTACATAATCCACATGATCATGCCTCAAAATATATGGTAAACATCATAACATATTAATATTTAAATTTCTACTTATCACACTATTTTGTATCTAATTCATATCCTCATTACCACCATGTTGTGATAGTTCATCTTTGGTGAGGCAAGGGCTTTTGTGGGATATCAAGTTTTCTTTTGTTTTTAATAACCATTTTTCTACAGTTACCTCTTTTGAGCATTATTTTGGTTTATGAAGGTCCTTACAATATCTAACATTTATTTTATCTCTAGTTTAGATTATTCTCTATATGATCTATCTCCATCATTGGTGTTTTATGGAGTAGGTAAGGTTAGCAATTATGACTATAATACAACATATGATTATGATATTTAGATGTGATGCATCTAGTGTCTAGAATGGATGAGATGGAGGGCATAGACCCATGGATCTATGGAATTTGAATATCATGGGAAGCATAGGCCATAGGTAGGGTATGTGAGAACTTACTTATCCTTAAGAGAACATATTATATGGTGGATACCTCTTCAAATGTTATAGTGAAAGTAATATGATTAGCATGACAAACCATAAAAAAAAAATAGATTTTAATCCTTTGATATAATATGTAAATCCATGTTGGCCTAATATTTTATAGAATTAAATTTAATATCCTTAAAGAATCTAGTATTTTAATTATGAATATTTCTTGAGATTACCATTGCATAACATTTAATTTAAAAAAACAAGAGTATTACTCATGCTACTAAATCTAGTAGGAAGGGTTACACTATTGATACCTAACCAATATTAGAATTATCAAGTAAACCATTATACCATAATAAAAAAAAAAAAAATTCAAAGAATAGATTGGTAATCATACCATAATATCTTCCTATTATATGTGATGAATCGAATTGAGCATAGATAAATCATTAATGTCATATAATATTATATTATTCCTACTCTTTTTGAAGGTAGGTAATGCTTTCAAGTAGCGTGTGGGATAGGCAAAAAGAGCCCTGTATTTAATGGACCTTGATAAGTGTAATGAAGAAGTTGGTTTTTAGATCTATGAAATTTAGGTTATAAATTATTCTATAAAGATTAACCATATTGTATTAGATATGGGTATAACACATAAACATAAGGTAGATATAAAATAATTTGAGGGTATTGATATGTGGAATGGTAAGGTATCAAAAAAAGAGGATTTGAAATTTGGAAAGGAGAAGGCGATAGATGAGAAAAATCCCCTTGTTCATCGAGAGAGCATGCATACTTCAAAGTGAGCGAGGATTCTATAAGCCTTATGAAGGGACCTATTGATTTTTGAAAGGAAAGAATTGATGCAAATTTTATAGTAGTTTTTACTTGGATCCAGAGTTTGAGTTGGTGGTTTCCATGTATAATTTGTGTCCCTTTTTGACCAATCAACACTTACAAATTTTAGGCAAAGCCTTAGTTTTGGTTAGGAATAAAAAATTATTTTGAAGATCCTACATTTGCTAGCATAAATTTTCTTTATAAAATATTTATTCTAATAGTCATTCTAGATCTAGTTGGACATTCAGATGAAGCCATATTGACTGGAGGAGTTAATTTTGCTTTAGATAATGTAGGTTGGATTATATTATTTGGATTATAAAAGGTTGCAAAGGATGGATTATTTGCAGGACTATTTACATCAAAATTTACTCCATAAGAAGGATTGGTACAATTCAAAGTAGTACGTATACTTTTCAAAGTTGGGTTTACAAGAATAAAAACTAGCAATAAAATTTCTTAAGATGTAGAATTTGAATTCATTTTGCCAGAATTAGGGATTTTTCCTTTTTATACGAAGGTATTTGATGTAGTAATTTCCTCAACCTCATCATATTGATACACCCATGAGGTGATTTTCTCTTTCCTTTTACCTATTATATTTCTCCATTGATATGAAATTAACATAGACAAGTGATGCTATTTAATTGATTCTTGTCATTTGGAACATGAATTTATAAGTTTGATCTCACATACATGTGTACTTACATGGATAAAATTTCATGAATAAAATATAATATTTCAAAAAAAAGGTGTATGGAGTGATTCATCGGTAAGCATGAGCAAATCATTAGCAAATGTTAGAATAAGAGTATATTCTCTTAAGTTATACTAGGATAGACACACTTGAGTTTCCACTCCTCCATGTGTCAGGAGAACTCTCAGTGGTGTCTTCATCAGGTTTGATGAGTTGTTGTAATCCAACGGCTCTCAATGATCAACTTTGTTATTTATACAAACTTGATTCTTCAAACAATCAATTTGCTTTTTTAACATGGTATCAGAGCGGGCTTTCCCTGTGTACCTGAAGGAGGATTTCCCTCATGGAAAATTTCCCTCACATAATTTTTTTTTCCTTTCCCATTTTTTAAAATTTTTTTTATCGAGGGAATATACTCTCCATCATTTGATGGATCAAAAACCAGATAATCAAAAATCTTAAAGTTTGGGAGGGTTTTTTTTAGTTTTTTCACTTTTTATCTGCTTTTACAGATTAGTGTTTCTTGTCATGGAGAGTGTGGTCGTCCTCGATGTGCGCACGACGCTGCAGAAAGTTCAGGGCGAGATGAAACGCTTCATCAATGGCGAACAACAAAAAAAAAAAAAAAAAATTGGCTGCCTCTCTGTCATTTTAGTTGGGATTTCAAGACTGAGGTCGCAGATTAGTTGGGATTTCAAAACGGAGGTCGCAGATACGAATCTGCCACATTTGTTACCCTTGGCAGTCGTAGAAAATGCACGCACGAAAACCATTCTTATTGACCACGCTTGCCCCTCATACTGGAGCTAACTTCTCTGTATGTGGTGGTGCAGTTACCTTTGTCAGAGATATTGCTTACCTTTCGTCATCAAGACCTGGTGCGACTTAGGATTTCCTCCGAAGGCACGATCCAAAGCTCCAGTAATTTGGCGTTTGGTACCAACTTCAGTCAACTGCTGTCGTTTAATGGCTGTCCTTTGGCCATCACGAAACTCCCTTTTGGTAGTCGTCTACTCATGGAGTATCAGTTGCAGCATTAAGTTTCAGTTGTGGGCAGTCGCAAACCCGTTTGAAGCACGCGTGGCCGAGAATAATGGAGATCCGTTGAAAGAGAAGGTGATAGTTTATGGCGATCGGGCATTTAATCGCGAGATCTATAACGGTTATTATGGTGGCCGAAATGGTTATTATGTTGAATCCTCCCGTTGGCATCGGCTGCCAATTCATAGCCGTTGATTTTTCCCTCATAGCTGTGAAAAATAGGATATGGCGATGAATCACTTTATTCAATCTGATTTCTGGTTTCAATTCATTGTAACTGACACTGCTTCAAATTAAATTTGAATCCACATAACTACATGTCGATCCAATATGGTTCTCGTACACGTCATTTGCTTGATGGTTCATGATTTATGTAGCGATTGTGTGCTATGTGTAACTGAAGGAACACTTGGTTTTCATGTGTCACTTGACGCATATGCTATCCATTTGCCAGGTTGTTTTTCTGCCTAGCCCCGTATGACGAAAATGAAAATCATGAGGCAGAACAGAACTGTGGTCTCTGCTTTTTATTACATTTCTTGGAGTGTAACTGAATGCTCATTCTGCAGAGAAGATTGAGAGGACGTGCAGTGATTTTTTTTTATAATAGACATGGCCATATTGGGAGGGGAGCTCCTGTATACCTGGTACCCACATAATCTGACCTGTTCCAAGTGCGGGATGTTGCAGCACCTTACATTTCTCAACCGCTGCATCAAAAAGAAAACTAGAAGAAGACATCACCGGACAATCGGCCTGTAGTTGACTTAAGCATGTAGTTGCCGCATATTCGATCGGTGATAATTGTTGTTGCTGAAAGATCGTACTTTGGCCTCGACAAGAAGGAGCCCTCGAAGAAACAAGTCCACTTGTTCGAGCAAGAAGTTGTGACGGACCAGTTTTTTAATGAGCTCCACAATGTACAATTTCATCACCATGTATCCAAAAAAAATTCGTATGTGCCAATGCCAAGGGAAGTCTGTCGTGGAGATAGCGAGGCAGACAGACAAATCAACTGTAAGAAGTTGTGGTGGGCTCAGATTTTCTACAAAGTTGATCATCTTCTTTCTACTGTTAGAATCAAAGTCCTTCCGAAGTGCAGCCACCAGTTCTCGTTCGTGATTGGTGAGAAAGACCACAACCATCTGTGTAGGCATTCTTGCAAGCGGGTATTTTTTTATGAACTCTGCGATCCTAATCCTCGCTTGCCAAATGGTCGGCCTCTGCCTGCATTTTTTTCACTTCAACCAAGAGGAATTGAGAGGAGCTACCCCTCATTCCAGAGCACGCAAGGAGGGAATGTCCACAACTTGGCCTTTAGGTTATGTTGTCTCTGTTACTGGTGAAATCCTCCTCTCTTTTTTGCCCTTGTGAAGCCAGAGAATATTTGATGGCTAGGAGTGGTGTTGATGGGTTGTGGGGGTAGTAAGGAAATTTTTGAAAGCATTCGAGACCCATTGTGACGGGGATATGAACAAACACCAGAGTTTTTTTTCTCTGTGATCGAAGTTTAACGGGCTTCATTTTTTTTTTATCTTTAAAAAAAAAAGAAAAACATGACTTGTTGAAAGGGGACCACATTGTTTTTAAAAATTGTACGGGAGTTCAAATTTCTTGGTCAGTTGTTTGGTTCCCCGTGGTCTTTGAAAACCATGGTCCTGTGATTTCATCTGAACGCGCAGGATCTATAATATAATGCACCAGTTTGTGCCCCCATATGTTGTGTACGCGGAGCCTGGCAGAAAAATTCCTACGCATAGTTGTGCACAGTTGTGCACGCTTGCATGCCAATGGAGGTGTCTAGTTTTTCGCATCACAGTGCGAGCGGAAGAGCAGCGCGCAGTGGGATTTAAATACCCGAAGATATATTTTTTTAAGATAACCCAATTGATTTTTGTTAACATTCTTAATGCGGGAAAATTATGCATAAGGTAGGGTTGATCGCAGCGGATGCATGGAGGCCTGCTCAGGAAAACGAACCAATGCAGAACCATATGACCAGTATGATCAATAGCGTACAGCCATAAGGATGGCCAATTTTTATGCAAAGGGCCACTTTATAATTTTTAAGAGAGGGCCAATTCCTTTTAAGTGAGGGTCACTTTATTTTTTATTTTTTAAGTAAGACGACTTTATTCACTTTAAATGAGGGCCTATTATTTTGAAGTGAGGGTCACTTTATTATTTGTAAGTAAGAGCCACTTTATTCACTTTAGTGAGGGCCCATTCCTTTAAAAGTGAGGGCCACTTTTTTCAATTTAAGTGAAGGCCTATGATTTTGTAACACTTTTTCAAGTGCATTATTGATTGAATTCGACAATCCTAGCATTTCATTATCCTTTGTTATTTGTTGTTCTTGCTTAAGTTTTGGACTTTATTAATCAACCCATTGTGTTCATATAGGTGGACATCACAGATTTGTGTTTGTGGAGTCATTTCGGACTACCCTTGCAATTGTGATGCTTCTTTTTCCATCCTATCTTCTCACACTTTCTTGTGAGACACTATGGTTTTAGGGAGGATTTTTCTTTAGTGATCTTTCTTCTTTTAAGATCACATATTGTACATGGGTACCTAATTAGGCCTTGTTTCCGGGACTCATACTTGAGGAAATGCCTATTATTTTGTTGTTTTGTCCATCTTTTTTGGAACAGTTATTCAACCCATTATGTCACACAGGTGGATACCACAACTTATGCTTGCGGAGTCAATTTGGACATCCCTTGCAATTTTTGTGGTTATTTATCAATCCTTACTGTGAGACACTTTGGTTTCAAGGGATTTTACTAGTGACTATTTTTTCATGGTTCACATGCATAAGTCTTGGAGTATGACTTCATTTTTGCAACAACTCTCTACCCTTTTCGAGACATTTATGGGTCCATTGCAAGGCTTCCTAATGGAAATTGTCCTAAGTGGGGGTTGAAGAGGACATCTTCCTTCCTCTCAATCCTCCATGCACATCTCCCTTATTCTTCTATTCTGACAGGTGGTTTCCTTTTTGTGTTCATATAGGTGGAAACCACACACTCATGCTTGTGGAGTCCTTTTTGGACTACCCTTGCGATTTTTGTGGCTCTTTCTCCATCCTATCTTCACACTCCTTGTGAGACACTTTGGCCTTTTTTAGGAGATTTTTCTTTAGTGATCTCTCTTTTGATCACATATTGTAAATGAGTACCTAATCAAGCCTTGTTGTCAGGACTCATACTTAGGGATATGCCCCTTGTTTTTGTTGTTTTTCCATAAGTTTTGGACCATGTTATCAGCCCATTGTGTTCGTATAGATGAAAACCATATACTCATGCTTGTGGAGTCAATTTTTGGACTACCCTTATGATTTTTGTGGTTCTTTCTCTATCCTATCTTCACACTCCTTTTTTGTGAGACACTTTGGTTTTAGGGGATTTTTCTTAAGTGATCCCTTTTCTTTTGATCACATGTTGTAAATGAGTACCTTATCAGACCTTGCTTTTGGGACTCATTTATGTGACTATACCATCTCTATTGTAAATGAGTACCTTATCAGGCCTTAGTGTCGGGACTCATCTTCTGTGGGTATGCCACATATTGTTCATTCCTTTTTCACTTACCCCTACTATCACTTAAGGGGGGTGTTAAAGTATCTTGGTGCACAAAGTTTTTTACCTCTCTCATTTTTATCATTTTCTTAGAAGCACTTCAATATAAAACATAGTCATAGAGGACAAAAACACTTGGACTACATTCCAACTGAGAATCAAATTGTAGGTATCTTCACCAAGTCATTCTCTTCTCTGTGTTACTTCAGTTGTGAGATAAAAAAATTGGAGTAAAACAACTGCATTGACACAAAGGTCTTCCACCTCTCATTATATTTGGTTGGAGAATGATTTTTTCCCTTGTGGTTTTATCATCTCTCCAACAACATGTATTTTATGAGGACAATATTCGCCATATGAATACAAGCCTCTATTCCTCTCATAGTTGATTTTTCCCCATAGGGGTTTTTTCACCAATTATATATTGTATATGAGTACCTAATAAATCCAAGCTGTTAGGACTCATTCCTTTTTGTTCAATGAAGATAATCTTCACCATCCGAAGATATGCCTCTATCAAGGATATTTTTTGTGATAGATGGTTTTTCCCCAAAGGGGGTTTTTCACCATCTATATATTGTATAAGAGTACCTAATCAGGCTAAGTTTTCAGGAATCATCCTTATTTTTTGTATAAAGAGGATAATCATCGTCATACGAAGACAGGCCTCTCTTCTTCTCATAGTTGGTTTTTTCCCACAGAGATGTTTTCACCAATTATTTATTGTAAATGAGTACCTCCTCAGGCCATGCTGTCGGGACTCATCTATCTTATTGTATTAAGAGGAAAATCTTTGCCATATGAAGACAAGCCTTTTACTTCCTTTTTATTTATGGTGGGGTTTGGGTTGATAAATCATGTCTTTTAGCCCAATAAATTTCTTTGAATTTAAGGTATGAAAATTTCAAAGTATTGAAGTGAATTTCTAGCTCAATATAATGAATTGGTTCTAAAATTAATTTAATAATATTTCTAATGATCTTTAGGAGATAGGATTTGGATGGAGAAAATTGCTCAATTTTATTTTACAAGGCTTCACCATTAAAAAGGTTTGTCTTCAAAGCTAGCAATGATAGAATATTATTGTTTGGATCTTGCATCACATATTTATTTTCTAGATCTTCCCACTTGATGAGGATTTGTTGCACCTAGGGAGACCATAAATTACAAACATGGGACTACAAGACTATTTCTAGCTTAAGGTCAATCCACCCTTAATCATCTTGATCTAGTAGTAGAAGATCTATTTGGAATTACATATTATAACCAAAGACCTATTTATGATAAGAAACATGAAAGACAAGCTAGAAATTTTGAAGTAGAAGAAAGCTTCAGCTAATAAGCCACTTCCCAAATTTGATGAAACACCTTGTAAGGAACATAGAACTAAGAGGAAAACACTTTACTATATATGGTCTATATGGAAAACTACTTTTAGGCTATGGTCACAAAAATATAATATCATTAATTATAAATTATTATTGTGATCAATAGATTTAGATGATTTTGTCTCTAATAAAGATTATCCTTGAGGAATTACATAAGTAGCTCAAACTAATAAAGCAAGTCATCTACCTTGGCCACCTTGGAGGATCTTAGAACATATTTCACCATACATGGTGGATACTGACCATATAATAACTCAAATGGGTACATATTTCTTTGTTTTTTCTCTACTATTCAAATGAGACAACACCTTGAACCATTGTTGTCGATATTCATATGCTATTATTTCCAATAATTTCAAGAGATAACATATAATATTTAGCTTGCCATTGTATTATAAGTGTAGCAACACCTTAAAATTATTTTCAAATGGCAGGGAAAACTATACTTCTTTAGTGATATCTCAATAGTGTCATATCTCACTATAGTTATGAGAGCAAAGCGCACTCTAGAACTTTTCTAGTATCATGATTGGATTCTAAATTTTATAGAAATTACTTTGTAATGTTGATGATGGTGAATTATTTGTGTAATAATCCTTCTCCCTCAACAATTGTACCTATCACATTTGCTATCAATATTTCTAAAAATATGATCTTCTATCCCTTAACCTTAATCTTCATATCTTTCAAGGTCTATGAAAACACTTCAGCTAATGATTCATTATAACCCTAAAGTATTTCAAAGAACTCCAAACATCTTGTCTCTCTCAATATTAAATTTTCCTCCTAGTTATAGTTGATGGTTCTAGTATTAATTTATTTTATATGATTGAAGTATCTACCCATGTTTTTCCAACTAATTATATATATATATAATAGCATGGTATTCAATAATGCTTCAAATAAATGTTATCGTATCCTAATGTAGGAAAATATTATAATATAATTCACATAAGTTTT